>QHHJ01000197.1:0-244184 GCA_004367495.1 Fusarium scirpi | reverse complement strand
GAAATGACTTACTTCCAACCCATAGCAAATCCCCAAGACGGATCTAAAAACCGCGTTGAAAACGCTGAGAATGAGCCAGCTATTGGAAACGCCACGCACAGTTCACCTAATGACTGCATCGTGCAATACTGCATGGCGCCGATGAGGATATAAGATAACAACACGCTCGCTGGACCGCCTCTGTATAATGAGCCGCCCGAAGCGACGAACAAACCCGTTCCTGCAAGGTTAGCTTACGAATGAGAATGAGTGAGAGTCTTACCTATCGCGCCTCCAAATGCAATCATTTGTAAATGTCTCCCCTTCAATTCCCTCGCCAGCGCTGTATTCGCCGTTTTCGCATTCGCAGCTCTTATATCGTAGAATCTCTCGGGAGCATCGGTAGGTAAATAGCCCGGTCTGGGCTCGGCGCGTCTGAAGCCATCGATCCAGTGGGTATTCGTGCCCATCTCTATACGCGCGTCATCATCTTTCATGTTTTTCACAGGTGAGACTGAAAGGCGGGGTTTTTGGTTTGTTGTGGTTGGGGTGACGAATGACGTTTTTTGCTGTCGTGAATGTCGTCGCAAAGATTATTCAGCGACGGAAAAAAAAAAAAAAAAAAACTTGATTAGCTTCTGGAATGTTTCTAGAAGGTTTCTCCGGGTTTGCCACAGGTGTAAGATTGATTGCCGATAATGGACAAGATCGTCCTGGGAGGGTGATGAAAGCAGGTTCTTGTGTTGGAGAAGTAGGAATTGGAAGAATGGCATTAAAAAACTTTGTGGGGAAATTACCGGTGAGTGAAAGTGGAGGAAAGGCGCGTTTCAATGGAGATGAGATCAGCGAGTTACTGGGTCATTTCATGCTGTGCTTGGCGATTGTTATCTTATCACATCGCGACAAAATTGGACAAGAATTTGATCAAAATGCAGATTGTAGTAGCAGGTCCCAGATAAAATGCCAGCTCATCTCAAGATCAGGCATTTCTGCCCATGGGGAATCCATCTCTTATCCACACTGGGTCTGGGGTTGAAGCTATCGTGGTGGGTTTCGCGTTACTGTTACGTACAGGAATCGGGGTAAACATGTCATGAAAACACACGGACCATCAGGTGAAATCTGACAAAGTAAATGGTGGTATCCAAGAAATATATACAAGAAATTATTGACGCCAATCAATTCGAAGGCTGCGCTCTCTGCACCTCCCTTGAACCACCCGCGATAATAGCCGTGGGAGGCTCTCTATACGCAAACTCGTCTCGGGGCATATCCATCGACTCCCCTTGCAACTGATCCCTCGTGATCAACGAATCGTGACTCTGCGTCGGACTAACAGGTCTCTCGCCGGCACTGCTCTTCGACACAGAATCATGCGTCTTGGCCCAAATCCCCTCCGTCGTCCGCACGGGCATCTCATCTTCATTCTCCCACTGACTCTGTCCCCGATTTGTGAGTCTCGTACCCTGCGACTGTGATCTCGAATTCGAGTACCCGTCATAACTTTCAGAATCCTTATACTTCTTGCGCTTGACACCACTATCGCGAAGGAATGATCCCAGTGCCACGATGTTGCCTACTGCTGTCGCTGCGAGGATCTCGATAGATGCCCACATTGTGCGCACGACTTGGCTACCGTTTGCCTCAATGATGCGCGGGATGCGGTAGAGTGTTATTCCAACCGTCAATAGTCCAAAGCTGAAGAGCATAATGAGTAGAACCTTGCGCTTGGTGGGGATTTGCGTAGAGAGGATGATGGGGATGGGGAAGGCGATAAGAAGAAGATCGGTTAGGGCGTTGCATGAGCCCATCGTGAGCATTTGGATGAAAGCTTGGCGACATTGAGGGCCTGGGTCGGGCGTGACTTGCCAGTAGTGAGGGAAGGGTTGACATTCGGCGAGATCGCTGACGAGCACGGCGAGAAAGGTTGCGGCGAGGGTACCGCGGATGGCGTGGATCATAATACGATGGGATCTTCGTCGGGTAGCGCCAGCAAGACGCTCAAAGAATTCAAGGGTAGTAAGTTTCAAAACCCAAAGTCTACACCTGTTAGCAATTATTCTCTCAATGATGAAATCCCACATACACAGCAGCGTAGAATACTCTACTGGCCATAACCATTCGACTTCCCAAAACCCTCTTTTCAATATCCTCATCACTTAAATCCAACCCATCCAGATTAACATTATTCGTGCCGTTCTTGAGCACGAAATGAACGCATACTGCTCGTAGAATAAGCGGCACAAGCGCTGCGGTGACGATTATATCTTCTTTGAGTAATTTCTCGACGCGCACGTATCGACCGGCGAGTCGGGTGAGGATGATGGCCGTGCAAAAGACTGTGATCCACCATGAGACTAATAGCGTCGGTTTATCCTCCTGGAAAGTTCTGATGTCTGGTGCTGTAGAATAGAGCGACATGGCGAAAGCTCAGGGCTATTCGCCCGGTGAATATTTATCAAAGGCCAGGAATGAATGTAGTTGTATAACAATCGCTAGCAAACAAACGAAGAAAACGAAAAAAGCAATGAATGGAAAGAGGTGGGGGAAAAGCAAAATCAAGGGTTCCAGGAATGCGGGACATAATGAATTCCCAGCATATGGGATGGGTGACAGTGACAAGGGGCGTGGTCCAGACAAATCAAATCGCCGAAGTAGGACAAGACGTTGGGAATGGTCAGCTAAAAAGCGGCGCAGCCAAATCCGCTATCGCACGTCACCCAACCGTTCAACTGGGTTAAAAAAGCCGAGTCTAGCTAGTGTCAGGGGCACGCCACCCATAAGCAATAAAATGACCATTCAAAACACACAATACCCTGATAAGACAAGTCGAGTTTCAATAGCTGTGACATTTTCAATAATTGTCCATAACAATGATTTAATCCCGACGGAGTTTACCAAGACTGGCAAGTCAATGGGTGAAGCTGTTACCGATGGCTCGGACATTATCCATGTCGCATCGTATCATGAAGAAAGGCGACATTTATCGTTACATTGACGAGTCCTGACAGCCAGGGGTACCGCATGGCGCATCTCCATTTCTGGCGAGATGCATTGCGAAGTCGGCGAGCGGAATCTTTCCCCTGTGGCGCCACCCATGAATTAATCAATCAATCTGAGGTAAGCGCGTATACAGAATTGATTTGTGGACTGATAAAGATATTTGACCGATAAAGGATGGGCCAATGATTGAGACTATCACCTTTTTACGACAGGATTGGGTCTAGCGTTTTGTTGTTGGTTGAGACATTGGCTTGTTCACACGTGGAAAATAAGCCCCTAATCACAAGCCAAGATCCATCCGAGCGAAGGATTCATGGCGCTGTGCAGATATTTTTCACATGTCTTTGTCTCGTATCAATCTTTCGCCAAAACCTGGGGAAATAAACATTTGATCAAAGCATTCTTATTATCAAGTCTGGGGGTCGCCTTGTAAGGCCAGCCAAAGAAAGTCATTGTCGTTACATAAACGAGACGTAAAAGTTTGAGATTTCTCGCGCTGGAACCGTTCGTAAAGGTGGAGTTCTTTTCTACACCCCATTTTTCTCAAGGTGGAGTTTTTGTTCGGCCTTATTGGTGGAGTAAGAATCCCTGTTCAGGGGATCCGTGGTTATCAGCTGCTGTCGTCTGCCTTCCTGAATTACTCTAGGCTCGGGTTTGACTTTCAGCCATTTTTGAGACCAGCCGAGGATTGAAATTCTGGAACGAATGTCTAAAGCCATGAGACAGAATTGTGGAATGCCACGTTTCTGGGCTCGTTGACTAAGCTTGATTGGGTTGTGGCTCAGACCAGCTTCTGAAATCTCGAATTCGCCATTCAATGCATTTGATCTCTCCATCACATGCTTTCGACAATTTATCTGCAGAACTCACCATACACTTCAAATCCCAGATTCCTACCAACTTATTAGATTGCAGTTCTTAATGTTCCCTTTTCTAATCTATCCCCTCTTAACCACTGTCCAACATGATACCACTCCGCTGGGTCCTCCCGCTGTAGCGTCGGCCTTTTAACGATTAGCTTCCCCGAATCGGTAGATCCTCCGGATTGGCGTTTCTGAAGGAGTTCAGCTTGCGAAACAAGATTTCGCTAGCGACACCGATAGCGGAATTGTGTCGTGTGGGTTTCATCCGGAAATAGATTTGTCTAGAACTGTAGGGTAATTGTTGTTAGTGGTGCCAAGGTGCGATGGAATGGGAGGATTTTAGATGGAAAGCTAATTGTAATTGAGGCTTTTAGTAAGCATCAATTATCTGCAGAAGAAAAAAATTTACTAGGCAATAAAAGTAGGTATTTCGTGATTATTCGTTTTCCATCTTGGCTTTCAAGCTGCATTCTCTTACGGGTGCCTTGAGATAAAATTGACAGCGATGTTGAAAAACCGAGGCCAAAACGAGCAATCCTTTTGTCATGGCTATGATTGCTAGAAAGCAAGATCCATCAGCTTATAGTATCATTCTTTTCCCGTTGACTAGATACTTTGTGTAGGGCATAAAAAAACATACAACAGTGAGGATTCCCCAGTCGTCACCGACCTGAGTACTAATTCACCGCTTCTTGGCTTGACTATGGGAGAGCGGACGGGATCCCGTATTTTCCAAGAGCTATGGTCGTATGTGATTGAACACCTCTAGATTTAGGTCTATAAGGGAGAAGCAGGGAATTCATGGTTCGTTCAACACGATCGCTGGACTGAATGTGTGCGGCGTGCGGGGAAATATTGATCCGGGCAAGCTCTGCGATTTACCAAATTCTAACCTGCAAGCTGCATGATCTTAATGAGAGGATGGTCATGTCACGGGAAGGTTTCAATTGACATGGGATCTCGTGCTGAAGGATGATATAGCTTCTTCATATCATATATCTTTATTTTGATACAAATCTTTAGAACAATACAGCAAGTTCGAGTCACGCAACCCCTGCGTGCTGACAATATAATTTAGAGTTCTTTTTGCAGAGTCCCAGACACGTGCGCATCAAATAAATTAGTACTTCAGACGACTCATCGACTGGCAATGCTCGAGTTGTGAGTCATAAAATCAACATCACGCAGGAACCTTTTGCGCTCGATAACCTGATTGCTCAAAAACAACTTTCTGGCAATTCTCCGGGGCATAAGAAGCTTTTCACTTTCACTGATTCTCTTGCTTAACTCTTCACCACACATCCTGATATTTCGTTTGATGCACGCAACCATTCACGCAACAAATTTTGCATCCCTCCCTTTAAATTCACTCGCCGCAAGCGTCAAACCAGAAAGTCGAGTGAGCCACGCAGATGAGTGGCATGCAATTAGCCCAAACCTCACCGATTTCACCAACAAAGAAATCATCTACCATGGCCTCAGAAACAATTCTCCAGCTCAAAAGCTGTACAGTACGAGCTTACAAAGAAGGCGACGCCGAATCCCTCACCAAAGCAGCGAACAATTCAAAAATAGCACGATACATGCGCAACACATTTCCCCACCCATATAAAATCCCCGACGCCAAGAAATGGATATCCATCGCCAACACTCCCCCACTCCACGACTTTGCAATTTGTTCTCCCGACAGCTCAATCGTCATCGGCGGCATCGGCCTCACAGCACGAGATGATATTCACCACCGCACTATGGAAATTGGGTATTGGATTTGTGAAGAATATTGGTATCGGGGTATCGCTACTGAAGTTGTCAGGGCCGTCTCTAACTGGGCCTTTGACAATTGTGAGCATTTGATGAGGCTGGAGGCTGAGGTCTTTGAAGGAAACCTGGCAAGTTGTCGAGTTCTTGAGAAATCGGACTTTGTGTTTGAAGGAAGACAAAAAGCGGCTGTTGAAAAGATGGGCAAAATCATGGACATTTTCACGTATAGCAAAATAAGACAGATGAAATGAAATCATGTCATGCAGGGGTTATGAGGAACCTAGCCAGACAAATTCATCAAGATCTGGTTTGTATACCACGGCCAGTAAGGAACACAAAACTCATGATAGTATAGGTTAGGCGAATGTCAAAGTGGGCATATAACTGGTACGGACACTAAACCTGGATAGTCCCAACTCTATGACCCGTTCTGCAAAACTGCATGAACGATTTTAGCAATAGCCAAACACTTCTCCTCTTCAAACTTCCTCCCCACAATCTGAACACCGACGGGCGCCCCGTCATAAACAGCAGCGTCATCTACGCCAGTGTCAGTCTAAATCAAAAGTTCCATATCCGGGTGACTTACAAGCTTCCCAGTTCTTTTTATCCAAGTCCCCCAAAGGTTTGTACGCATCATCAAATACATCAATGCTCGCATCGGCTCGTATAGTGGGGATTATAACAGCTGAATAATTTGTTACGTTCATCGCATCGGTGTATGCTGTATTCTGGTCAGCGTTGGGATTCAACAGTCGGGATTTATAGAGCTTGCCTCCGTGGTAAAACTTCCCAGGAATCACAGCTGCGTGTGGTGCGACGGGCATCAGAACCGCATCAACAATTTGTCCTGCTAGTCAGCTATTTTCTTCAACTGTAAGAAATGTCACCTACCGTCAGACTCTTCAGTCGAATTCCAGTAATCCGAGTACTCTCGCTCATACTCGAGACCCTGCAGAGTTAAGTCCTGGTACTTCAACAATCCTGTCGGAACTTTGAGCGGAAAGTCAAGGTCTGGTATCAGAGGTTCACCTGATCGATCTAAATGACTGTGAATATCGTGTGCTCCATCTGCAGAGAAGAATCCACCCTAGAGGAGATACGTCAGTAACATGTTACGATGAAAGAAAGGCAGAACTTGCCAGGATGTTTGTGGCTCTTTCTTGTGATGGGGGTTCCCAGTCTACTACCTAACATGTGTCAGCTAGAAGGTATACCACTTTGGGTATCACTCACCTTATGGCCAGCCTTTCTCAAAGCATCGACTACAACGTGAAGACCACGAAGAACAGGTGGATGAGGCCCAACCATCCCATCCGACCAGAGCACACCCATCTTCAAGGGCCTTTCCCCAGATTTCGAATTCCCCTTCCCATCTGCTCTCGACGAATATGAATCCATCATCTCCTCCCTGAACGGAATTGGTAGAACAGCAGGATCTCGCAGCCATGGCTCGGTACCGAGAACGGACTTGAACACGACCTCAAGGGCATCAATGGATGTACCCATGAAACCAACTGTCGACCGATATGTATCCTGCCCAGGATTCGTATTCGCAACGTCGCGGTAAGAAAGTCGATTTGACGTAGGTTTGATGGAGAAGATGCCACAGAAACCAGTTGGAATTCGCAACGATCCACCGATATCTGTACCAACGCCAACAGAGCTCCCGCCCAAAGCCATCAATGCCGCTTCCCCCCCAGATGAGCCGCCACAAGACAGATTTCGATTAATTGGATTCAAAGTCTCACCAATGAGATTATTCTTTGTTTCTCCGAAAAGTAGTGTTTGAGGAAGACTTGTCTTGCAGTATAGCACTGCTCCTAGAGACAGTAATTCTATACCGAGCTGGCTTTCGACCATGTGACTTTTCTCTGCTGGGACTCCCAAATTCCCTCCAATCCAACCGATGTATCCCATGGTGGTATCAGTACCTTTGACGTGAAATTGATCTTTGAGACTTATGGGTAACCCGTGAAGTGGTCCAATTGGCTTGTTGTGCTGAGCGAAGTAATCGTCGAGATACTTTGCGCGCTCAAGTGCTTGATCAAAGAATATCTCATGCAAACAATTATTCTGGCCAGAATTAGTAATTCTTGTTTGCACTAACTTGAATAACCCACAATCTGGTGCGCCACAGCCGCCCTCCTGCAAAACGCTGTCACAACCTGAACAGCAGACCATTTCCGTTCCGCCAAAGCCTTCAAAAGCGGTACACTTGTCATCGACGTGATAGAAATTTCATCTTTGTCCAGGAATTGCTCTATAAATGGGCCGGTGATATCGCGCTGTTGATTTGCGCGTTTGAGGTCGTCCTCGGATAATCTCCATTCCGGGCGGATCTTGTTCAGAGTTTCTGTCCGCTTCGCAGCTGCGCGATCTTTCCAAGAATCTTGTGACATGGCTAGTTTGATCGACTATCTGCGGTTCTTGTATGAAAGTTGAGATGTCGTGTCTAGAATGGTGAAGCCAAGAGAACAAAGGGCGAAATGAATGACGATGACATTTTCTATTTGTGAAACACGGCCCATGTGACCTGCAGCGTCCGACACAACATCATTTTGAAACAATGCTTTGTTTCTGCTCTAGGCATGGGTTAATAATTGCTTTCACTGTTAAAAAACTCCGCTTTGTCATTTAAATAGATTGTGACTATCTGTTGCCCATTATGAAGCGTTGATGCCTTTTCAAATCCGTCAGGAAAGTGAATATCTACCCAGAATTATACTACTATGATGAAAATGTACTGCATCCGTGGTAGATAAATTAATACCCATGGTAGCAAAAAGAGTTAAAGGATACAGTGGAAAATTCTGGGCTAGTGGGAGCATAACTTAACTCTTGTGTGCAACTGTCGAGCTAAGATACGCGCAGTAATTAAGAGGTACTTCCTCTCAATGTACCGGTACTTGTTCCCAAATGCCTGTCATTTTGAATCGGGTTAAGCGCAGCCTCTTAACTTGTGAACCCATGCCCCGGTCGAAAGCCTTTTCCAAATTGGTAAACGAGGGGTTGTCTGTCGTTCGAAGCAGTCGCATGTTTTCGTGTTGGTTCGTGTCAAAGGTCACATGCTTTCGCGAGGGGTTCGTGCTGGATGAAATGGGAGGGATTGAGCTTACTGCCTTTGGAATAGTGTAATCTGCCCCAGCTGAACCCTTTGTTTCACTCTCCAGATTGGGGCTAAATGTTATTCCAACGACATGGATTGGCATAAAATATCTTGACTTCTTGCTTAGACACAAGCGAAGATATTGACTAACACCGGGGACTGAAGATATACAGTTGCCAGTTACCCCATCAAACAGGAAACGATCATCTTTAGTCCTCGGCAAAGCATCTCGGCAGCTCAAATGCAACCCCCACGCCCTTAGCTTGGCACGGAGGAAAGGCCGCTGACGCAACCCGCTTATTCTCAAGTGAGGGGTTTCGGAAAAGTAACACATAAACTCCGACGAGGCCACCTTTTTCCAAGCACAATCATTGAAAAAATGAGTGATAAGAAGTTAGAAGTATTGGTCTATGGCCTCGGAGCGTAAGTCGATTCGTCAATTGTTGGGTCAAAAACTGACATGGTTAAAGCATTGGCTCATTCTACGCTTTCGTACTCAGTCGTGGAGAGCATGTTCGCTTAACAGTCGTTGCCCGCTCCAATTACGACGCTGTTGCTGCCAATGGGATTAGCATTAACAGTGAGAATCATGGAAAACACCATGTGAAACCTGATAGTGGTGAGTCACACAATCACACGATCAAAACAGGATGCTGAGTTGAATTTAGTCCTTAGACAAGTCAAGGATGCAGGTCAGAAATTTGACTTTATTGTTTGTACAAACAAGGCAGTCGATCAGGCTAGTACAGCGGCAGATATTGCACCTGGCGTTGGGGATAATACCACGATTGTGATTATCCAGAACGGTGTGGGCAATGAAGATGCTTTTCGGGAGCGTTTTCCTAGTGTGACTATTATATCCTGCGTAGTACGTTTTTACACCCATAGGACAGATTGCAGACTGACAGATTCTAGACATGGGTAGGAGCAAGACAGCCAGAACCAGGTATCGTGCACCACACAACATCCGAAGACATGCAAATTGGTCTTTACCCAAACAAACCGACCTCCGCCACCACGGACGCCGAACATCTGTCTCAATTCGAATCCCTCCTCTCCATCGGCAAAACCATATTCCAAATCGTCCCCTCCATCCAAGTCCAGCGCTGGGAAAAAGTAGTCTGGAACGCAGCATGGAACAGCCTCACAGCACTAACCCTCCTTGACACACACACATGGCTAACCTCATCCGATCTGTCCACACCAATGACACGACGGCTTATGAAGGAGGTGATTGATGTAGCTAATGCCTTGGATGTGCCGCTCAAGTATGACCTTATTGATCGGTTGATGGATAAGATTTGGAGTATGCAGCCTATTGGGAGTAGTATGAGGACGGATTGTGAGAATGGGAAGCCGATGGAGGTGGAGGTTATTTTGGGATATCCTGTTAGGAAGGGGAGGGAGTTGGGGGTTGATGTTGCGACTATTGAGACGCTTTACGCTGTTCTGCTGGGGATTAATAAGAGGTTGATGAATGCGAAGGAGAAATAAGGTGTACTCCATAGATTCCAGACAAACCGGAGCTATACTGAATGACGATTGTTTCGATACCGGGTGTTTCATTCAACATGTGAAAATTGCAACGTTCTTGTAGTTATCCCCGCAATCCTCGGCAACAACACCAACACATTTAATCCCGAAGCACTTCCCCGCAGATCGTGGGATGTTCTTCTTTTAGCGCCGATTGCTTACTCTAAAGAAACCTCATAGGAACCCCCACGTCGCTTTCGGCATTGACACCGAGGTCTTCCGCGGGGCCGGTCGTGTGAGCAGTGGCGATGCCGTTGGAATAAAATGGGAATACTCATCTCTCTCTTTTTCATTTCTCCAAAGCTCTTCGAAAACATATCGCCAGAGGACGATTCAAGCCGCAAATATGTCCAAGTCTTATCGAGACCATGGTCTTGACCGCACTACCCAGTCAGCATCAGCACCACCAGGAGAATCCACAAATTTACCAAAAGGCCAATGTCGCTACATCCTCACAACACCCACTCTAAAAGGCCACCGATGCGGATGCATGGGCTTCCACCATAACACTTCTCTCCCCGGCGCAACATGTTACTGCGGCCACTTCTCCTGTTTCCACACACCTGCCACCTTCCCCCACTCAAATGACGACGTCTCAGCTCTGAAACAAAGAGTAAAAGACCTCGAAACACTTCTACACCAAAAAGGAAGCTATCAACTAGAAAGTCTCGTCTGTCGAATCAGTGATTTGGAAGAGACGGTGGAACGGAACGAGGAAGAGGCAGAGATGCAGCTTAAGGGCTCTTATCAGAATAGTTCGGCTGCGTGGGAGGTTATAGAGGCGCTGCAGGAGAGGATTAAGGTTTTGGAAACGTATTGCCAGTTGTGTAGGGAGCAGATGGTTGGTATGAGGGGGGAGGTTAAGGAGTTGGTTAATAGACAGTTGGAGTTGATGGATGGGGAGGAGAGTTTGGAAGAGAGGGTTGGGAGGTTGGAGGATCCCGGGGGGATATTGCCGATGTTTCCGGGGAATATTAGTTCTTTGCGTATGGATACTCGGTAAGCATTTTGTATAATGGATTGGGGAAGTAATGGACTTGGGGATTGTTTGGAATCATCCTTTCCTAAGTAGTATGTGATATAGTTCTATGGAGAGAATGGTCTAAGGGGAATACTTCTTTTGAACAAACCCAACTTTCGATTTCGATCACATCGGAACTCAGAATTTAGTCATTTTGTGGACATAAACATAGTCTATTATCATTAAATCGTGGTTGGCCTCCCCTAGTCCACCAAAGCAGACTAGAGCCTGTACTTTCAAATCTTCTCTTTATCGAGAACACCAGTTGTCCAGTAAAATCCAACAAAAAGGGTCATAAGAATCGAAATCTATCTATATAAATCCATCTATCCTCAAGAGCAGTGCACAACACCATCATCATGGGTATGGCACTCCTTAGGAGCCTCCTTAGTAGCACTGGGCTTGGAAGAATCAGCCTTGGTAGCAGTAGGCTTTTCTTCCTCTTCCTCCTCAACCTCACCAGTACATCCCTTTCCAGGAGCCGCAATGTCGTACGCCCATACGTCAATTGCAAAGTACTGCAGAGCATCACTGTCGATGGCACTCTTGGAAGGATCCTTCTTGGCGAGGGCCAGAGCATCGGTGTAGTTCTCGGCGAAGTGGTCGACTGTTTCCTCGCTGATGATAGGAACGTGAAGAACACGGTGAAGAAGGTCGGTTGCCCAGAAGGTGTTTAGCTTGGAGTTGGCGACGGTGTAGCCCAGGTTGCAGACGGAGTCGAGGTTGCGGCGGATTTGGAAGGAGAGAGGGCAGATGACTGTCTCCGAGGTAGCGTTGTCACCTCGCCAGTGACCAGCCCATGCTGTAACAGTTAGTCGCAGTCATCGTGATGGGAGTAATATAACTTACCATCCTGGGTAGCGCAGTTCTTATCAGGGTCATCACATCGGAAGAGCATTCCCGTCTTATCAGCGTTGACAACACGATCATACCATCCAATAGGCTGAGCAGTAGATCCATTGCCAAAGTACTTCTGGACAAACTCAGACTTGTGTCCGTAGCGCAGAATATGATCCTTAGCATGCTGCGCCAGCTGAACGGTCTCATCAAGTGCGTTGGAAAGCTGATGACGGAGGGTAGCGTTGCAGGACTGGTGGATAGGGTAGTCCTTTGTCCAGCCTTCAGACCAGTCGTATGCGCTGGTGGGAGAAGAGGTAGAGGCAGACTTGGTGGTGCTGGCTTCGGCGCGGCCTTGGATGGGAGTGGCGCTTGCGACTCCGAGGAGAAGCATGGCGGCGGTGGTGGACTTGAACATCATCTTGAAGTGGTTTTGGATTGAGAAGGCTTGTCAAGAGTTGAGAGGCTGAGGAGACAAGACGGTCTATGCAGGTGATCCTTGGGGGTATTTATAGAGGTCTATCACCGGCCTTGCATGTTTCTCGTAGCATCCGGGTTCCCATAATGTGGAAACATGCAGCCAACAAACGGCGAAAATCACCTAAACCTTGCATAAACTATTGGTTCTTGTTTACTTTTTCGTCCCTGTCGTGGGGGCATCAGCCGCAAAGATGAGCGAAATTCGACCCAACATCACCAGGCAACCTAGAAATCGCCTCGCAGTGGCGTCATTACCATTTCTTCTACGGTCATTTCAATTCAATTGACAAATCAGAGTCTTTTCTCATCCGATCTAGAAAATCCTTCAACATGGTGTTTCTGTCTATCCGGGTTCGCACATGCATCTATCAGGGTGTCTTGGCACCGACCTTGCACGAATTGAGCCAAAACCCCGTGGATCATGGACCCACGCAGGTTGGTCAGTTAAGGTAAAGAATATGCTTAAGCTTTAACCAACTGCTTATTTTTCTTTCGCGGACCGGTAGGCTGGACCCGTTGGAACCTTTGTGGATAAATGAGTACTAACAGCGGAGTGGCGATTTGAGTGGTGATCCACACTTTATTTGCAATAATACTGTTAGTGGCTCGTATTACTGACATACCGTTGTTTGTTAAGTGGTTGGTTCGATTTTGACATCCATGTTGAGGCATTTACAGTGATCCCGAGTGGCTGTCACTTGATGGATCTTTTAACGGGGCAATATTGGACTTTCTTGAGTTTGATTTCTGTGGAATATTTCCTCCCGGTAAGTACCCTGTTGATTCGGTCAGGATGCCAAGTCACCGGACACCTTGAAGGTGAACATGGGCTACAGAGAGGCGAATCCGAGTAATAACTTTGGATAATTCGTGAGACCAACTAACATTTACATGTTATAATTAAATTAGCTTTCAACGTCTCTGTCTGTTCATCCGAACGACTTTTTCAATAAAAGCATATCGGATGCAAGTCTCAGATGGCACAAATGTATATCCATAAGTTTCAAGACGATAATATGGTACTCAGGCAACACCTCCATTTGAGTAATACTCGACCCGTGTACGAAGTAGACCGATGGCTACCTTATGCAATCCAATCTCGCTTACCTCCAACATACTCTCTGCACCAGTAAATGCCCTGAACAGTCCAACCATCAACAGTATACAAAGTCGGAACAACAACAGCCCTATCATGAGTCTTGTGGCAAGTGAACTGCTTGAATCCATTGTTACCGCCCCCAACCCAAGCATTGTATCTCTGCTCATATGCATTGGCATTGATGTCGACATTGAAAGTAACACCACTACCAAATCGACCTTGTAATTATTAGACTAAAGGCTTTGTTCATTTGGTTAATGGGACTTACAAGCTGTACGTTTGCCTTCCCATACGTGGACACTTCCATGAGTGACGTCGGTGTAGTCATCAGGTCGGCGTCCCCATGCGTTCGCATTGTCCGCATAGTAGGCGCAGCCGCTGGAGACTTCGTTGCCTTTTCGGGAGTTGACGATGTAGATGGATTCCCAGGCAGCGTTGACGGAGGTGAGGCCGGCTAGGGCAACGGTGAAAGAAGTGAACTTCATAATTACTGAGGTTTTTGTAACAATTGACTGTTGGTTTGGGTGAAAAGGTTGATGAGTGATTTGAGTCCTGAGACTCTTAAGAAATGTAGTCTAGGAGCCCATATTTATACAATAATCTCAGGCATCAGAGCATGAAGTGTCCAACCCAGGATCATGCGACTTACCACCTTCCAAGCAATACTAACCCAAGCTGGTGTCATTTTGCACCCTATTGAAGCTCGAAATAATTGTAACGGGGTATTCAGGCCTCGAATAGGCTATTCGGAAGTAAGTTTTAAGCATAATGGCAATTGTTGCTTACATGCTTTGGTTCCCGCTTACTGCACAGACCCGCTTACCATACAGATACGAGGTTACATTATTGGCCAGCGTCCCACATATTGATGACTGCCGAAAGCGAAATACCTACTATTGGGCGGCTCATTTGACCTGTTGACATGTCTCTGTCTAGAGGGCGGAATTGATGCCTGGTTCAATTGGCTCATAGACCGCAACGGTACCTGCAATAAGCGATCGAAAGTTAACTGCCCAATTACCGCCAAGCATACCGTTAAGCTAAACCGTAAAAGACCATCTTTCTTCTTTTCATGGAGATTCGCAATAAGACAAAGCTTGCGGTGTAATTGTTCTAGACCGAACCCTTTCTAAATATTCTACCACTCACGAATCCCTCCATCAGGCCCATGGAAAGTCTTACATTGCCAAGGCTCAGTCTCCTTGGCAATCCTAACAACCATCTCCTCATCAATCTCAATACCCAATCCATATCCCGTCGGCGCCCTAACATGACCACCCTCCAGATCAAAAACACTAGGATCCTTAACATACGTAAGCAAATCAATATCCCCAGCTTCCGTATTATAATGCATTCCCAAACTCATCTCCAAAATTGCAAAATTCGGCGTCGAAAGCGCTACCTGTACCGACGCTGCAAAGGCTACTGGTCCTAAAGGACAGTGCGGCGCTATAGCGACGTCGTATGCTTCCGCCATAGTAGCTATGCGCTTTGTTTCGGAAATACCGCCTGCGTGGGCTATATCCGGTTGAAGAATATCAACACTTGAATCTTCAAGGAAACGCTTCACATCCCATCTCGTATAAAGCCGTTCCCCAAACGCAATAGGAATAACAGTCTGATCAGATAATTTCTTAATTGCTTCAGGATGTTCCACGAGGATCGGCTCTTCGATGAATAAAGGTCTGTGAGGCTCTAGTGCTCGAGCGAGTTGTTTCGCCATGGCTTTGTGACAGCGACCGTGGAAATCGAGACCGGCGTCGAGACCTAGGGCTTTTACTTGCTTGAGACGTTCGACGGTACTGTCGAGGGCGGAGGGGGAGTCTATCCAGCCTAGATCTTCGGTGGCGTTCATTTTTACACATGTTAGACCTTGCTCGAGACGTTTTTTGCTTGAGGTTGTTAGAAGGTATGCCGGTATGGGTTTAGGGGTAGCTTACGCAGCTGCTTCGACGTCTGATGGGCGGTCGCCCCCAATCCAGCAGTATACTTGAACCTTGTTTCTCACTTTGCCGCCGAGTAGCTCATAAATCGGAACTTTCAAGTTACGACCTAACAAGATTAGCTCTGCGCATATTGAACAGAGGTTTCGAGCTTACCTTTCAGATCCCAAAGGGCAATGTCAATTCCAGACATGGCTGACATGAAAACTGGTCCTCCGCGATAAAAGTTATGTCGCCAGAAGGTCTGCCAAATATTTTCAATATCACTAACCTCCATTAGCAACAAACACTCCGACAGATTGTGTAGTCCTTACTTTGCTTCTTGGCCAACAATTCTCGGAATCATCTCATCCAGACAACCCTCAACAGCAAGATCATGTCCTTCAAGCGTTGCCTCACCCCATCCATGCTGACCGTTCTCGTCGACGATTTTGATCATGAGCCATCGTGGCTTTACACGGTAGTATCTGATTAATGCAATTTTTGCCATTTTTGCTGTTGGTTGTTTACAGAGATAGAAGTGGAAGGTGGTACTTTTCTATTCTCGGCGTGTCGGCGATGACTCCGGTAACATGATGAATTCATGATCTAACGACTCCACTTTAGTGTGACCCCCCACGCAGAAACTGGTTTGTGCCCCCACGTGTTGGAAATCTGGGGTAAGCCACTAACCTGTCGGGCCGTTGGGAGAATACCCTACACTCAACGGATTATACAAAGCATCGCGTGACCATTGCCTGCCAAGAG
Source organism: Fusarium scirpi (assembly GCA_004367495.1). Lineage (NCBI taxonomy): Eukaryota > Fungi > Ascomycota > Sordariomycetes > Hypocreales > Nectriaceae > Fusarium > Fusarium scirpi. The sequence goes on along the minus strand of QHHJ01000197.1, from coordinate 227,809 downwards.
AATTCATTGCCTTGTTCTAGATACTTCTTGACTATGGAGCACCATTCAAAGTTTAGCGTAGCTGGAAGTTCTTGATTAGCTCTTATTCTCATCAGCATCATCAATGGGGGCCATATTGAGCTCGTTCATGATGTTGAGGCGACAAAGTTCTCCAACGTGGACGTCAAAATATAACCTGAACAAACATGATCAGTGGTTCTGCGATTTCAAGAACTTTCCAATGTCGTATAGTGGATCTGCAATTGTTTCAATTGATATATGTTATCCCAGCGAGGTGTGTAAAAAGTAGTCAGGTACGGATTGAAGTGAGTCGGTTGCATCCAAGCACCGTCATGCACAACCAGGCTTTTACGAAAGAGAGAGATCTGTCCTTCTCAGCTTTAACCCCCACGTCTGCAAACCATTCTTGCACCACGTTCTTCGGCATTCCCTCCGTTCTCAAGAAGATGACCTGCGGCACAGAAGGCGGGGAAAGATTCCGCCTAACAACCAACAGCTATAAACGCGGAGGACCGGCAGCTAAGAGAACACCCCACGCAAAATCCCCTGACCAGATGATTCGACCGTGCCAGATTCGACGCAAGGTCGACACTCACCCTCTGCGGCACGCTCCTCTCATTTGCCGACCCCCTACTAAAATCCATTGCCGGCGACCCCCACGTCTTCGGCTATTGAAAACATGACGTAGCATCAACCCCGCGTGCATGACTCGCGTTCATGGTCCGAGGCATGAACAACACCAAGAAAATCAAGTAATGATCGTCAGTCGACAGTCGCCCAAAGCCTGCTTGGCTTGGAATTTAGCGGTCCACTTTGTTCCCCTCCCCCAGATCTTCTTCCCCGTGGGGAGATCCATTGTTTTTTGAGTTTACGCATGGAACTTGTTGCGAGGATAAGAAGACCGTTGTTCCTTCAAACTTTCAATTAGTCGACAACTGTTTTTCAACGTTTTGCCTGTTATCGCAATCATGTCGCGCATATCGAAATCCGATGATGAACCTTTCCAACAGCACACCGAAGACATCGAATCCAACCCATCGAAACCTATTCCCGCAAACAACCATGCAGACCGCGCAGCAGAACTCATCGGCGATCAACACGTTGAAGTCACAGAAGAAGACGTACCTCACCCTTATCTTTCCTTCCTTTCGGTCTCTTACTAACAATCTCAGAACAAACGTCTCCGCCGCAAAACAGACAAACATATCCTTTCAATCCTAATATGGGTCTACTTCCTCCAAATCCTCGACAAATCCGTCCTCGGCTACGGCGCAGTCTGGGGTATGCGCGAAGACACAAACCTCTCCGGCAATGAATACTCCATGGTCAGCTCCATGGCTCCAATCGCCCAACTCGTCTGGCTACCCTTTTCATCTTGGCTCATGGTTAAAGTTCCGCATCGTATTTTTATGAGTTGTCTTGTCTTTGGGTGGGGTACTGCTCAGGCTTGTATGGCTGCTTGTACAACCTACGAAGGTCTACTCGCGACGCGCTTTCTGCTGGGCTTATTCGAAGCAGCGTGTTTACCGCTTTTCTCTGTTATTACGGCGCAGTGGTATCGTCGTGCGGAGCAGCCGATGAGAGTGGCTTGTTGGTACGGTACTAACGGCGCGGCAAACATGTTTGCAGCCGCGTTGTCATTTGGTCTTGGCCAGATTAACGGGTCTCTTGCGTCGTGGCGCATTCTGTTCCTGTTCGCTGGTCTCATCACTGTCCTGACAGCGCCGGTGGTCTATCTCTTTCTGGACAATGATATCCCGTCTGCGCGGTTTTTGACGGAGCATGAGAAGCTGCAGACTTTGGAGCGTCTGCGGGCCAATCAGACTGGTACTGGTAGTCGAAACTTTACGTGGTCGCAGGCTTTTGAGGCGTTGATTGAACCGAAGACGTGGCTTTTTATCGGTATGGCGTTGTGTCTTAACGTTACTGCTGCTGTCACGAATACCTTCGGACCTATTATCGTCGGTGGTTTTGGTTTTGACAAGGGTGTTACATCTCTTCTCAACATCCCCTTCGGCGCTGTTCAACTTCTTGTTATCTTTCCGGCTTCTTACCTCGCCCATCGATACCGCATCAAATCCGCTTTCCTAATCGCAGTAATGCTGCCCGTCCTCGCAGGCGCAGTGATGCTCCACCAACTCGACCGTTCCAGCACTGCACCCTTACTAGCAGCATACTACATGCTCGCCTTCCTCTTCGGCGGCAACCCCCTCATCGTATCCTGGATGATCTCCAACATCGCCGGCACGACCAAAAAGTCCGTCATCATGTCCCTGTACAACATCGGTGTATCAGCCGGCAACATCATCGGACCTCTACTCTTCAGCTCCAAGGACGCGCCATACTACAAGCCTGGTCTTACCAAGACCATGGGTATCACGGGCGCTATGATTGGTGTTATTATTCTTCAGTTGGTGAATTTGATGTTTTTGAATAAGTTGCAGGAGCGAAGACGGGTTAAGAATGGGAAGCCTGCAAAGATTCGGGATTTGAGTATGGAGCATCGGTATGTGGCTAATGCGGAGGATGGTGAGCAGTTGGGACAGAATGCGTTTATGGATCTTACGGATTCCAAGAACGATGAGTTTGTGTATGTCTATTAGTTATTGGATCTTTGCAGGAAGGCAGTTAATATTTGTTATTCGTCTGATGTACTATTTCTTCGCATAATCAAATCCAGTCGTAAAATGGAGCAAAAGCTAGACGTAGAGTCTGACCATTGTTTGATAAGACAAGAGAAGTGATGGGCTTCAATTGCTCACGTGAAGTTCCTGTCTTATTCCTTTCAACGCCATCTCAGACATGCGCTGTCCCGTAAGCGGGTAAGTACGCGCGCTTATGACGTCTTGGCGTTGGAAGACAATCATGATGTAGGGTATGCAATGACAGGCGCTTTTGCTTACGACGATCATTTGAGATGACATTGCCTTTCTAGTCGCTCAAATGCTATTATACACCACTCGCAGCAGACCCAACGTCACCGTAAGCTTAACTTTAAAGTTAGGCTGAAAGAACAAGATGCGATTTAATACGCACAGCCAGCGAGAAGTGTGTCTTCTCAAGTTCATGGTGAAGATCTCGTCAATCCGGGGTTAATCAGATCGTCGCGATTGACAGAGTGCAAGACACATGATTAGTCAAATGTTTGAGCTGTCAGATGACAACGCCCGCTACAAACAATGAATAGCAAGATCATCTAACGGAAATAAGATTGCCCCAGAAACTCAATGGCAAGTGGTCGGGACCGAGAATATCACGCGAGCAAAAAGAGAGCCAAGAAAAGAGAGTTGCCCGATGGTTCCGTAGATACCACCCCGAATTGGGAAGAATGGAGCGGTCAATGATGGTTTCGTTTCAGGAGGGGAAATGTCTCAACACCAGCTGTAATCCATGAGTGGTGTAAGCAAAGCATCCGATATGTACAACAGCCCATCTCAAGCAAACTCTTCAACCCAAATTAATTTTGAGGTATATTTTAATCGAACCATAACCTTCTCAGTAGGTAAATAACAGAGTCCAGATTCTTTAGTGCTTTATTTATTCTGATGCCTGGTATTTAGCGCCAAGACTTGGATATCGAAATATGGCTGCCTTGGCGAACGACGTCATTTTGTGCCGTTTATCCGATGACGTTTAGGCAGCCGAATTAATTGGTACGTACTTACCACTGTAACCCCAATTTCGAGGTGCTCAGCGGCTTTTTGCAAAGGTGTGCTCGCCCAGATTTTAATTGGATGGGTAGTATAGCTTCTCCAACTTTTCTTAGCATGGAGATCTGTTTTGTTTGATCGGTAGAGCGGTTGGCGTTGATACGGGGCGAATACCAGTGAATCATTATTTACAGTAGCATTAATTGAGATGAGACATCTCTGCACTGGTAGTCAGCTGGCGTGGGTTTGTTTACCACTGATTCTCTGGTCAATGGCTGGCTGACAATGTCCCTCAAACACTCTTCTGTCCAACCCTCATCATCAGTGTAACCCATTCCCCGAGGACAATAGCAAAGACCCCTGCTTCACAACAATAACCTTAAGTTTCCACAATTCTCCTCGCCTTCCCGCCACTCACAGACAGACCATCACACCCTTTCGTAAAGTATGGGGATGTGCCGGGGATGAGAACACTCAGACTGCTGATCATTTCCCCAAACCTTTGCTGAGACTAGCCTTGGTTACTTCTCCTTCCCCAGACAAGCGGGGAAATTGGCTCTGGGGTCGCTCTTCCCGCCCCATTCAATCGGGCTGCAATTAAGCAAAGGATCTTTTGTCTCTGGGTATTTAATCTTGCGCTGATCTCCTCCCTTGCTCATTTCTTGGCCAGATCAGTCCAACACATCTTCTTCTCTACCCAATTCAATCCTGCGCTCACCATGGACAACAAAGATTTGGGCCCCGAATTTCCTCAGGCTTCTCATAATGAGAAACATGGCCTGGGAGGTGATCACTCCGACATTCCTCCAGGGAGCGGTGCTCGTCGTGGATCTACCGCTCTCAACATCGTTGAGAATCCATTGCAGGTACGTTTTGATGTCGTTGAATGTCTTGGCAACGGGAGCATCTCTTGGCTTCTTGGCGATCGCCTAAGATCTTGGCGACCATGATCCCTGCTACATCCTCATCGACAAGCGCTTACTAACATGACTTCTTTTTTTCCAGCGCGTAACACCTGAACAAGCAGCCCACGATGGCCGTCTCTTCGCCCAGAACCACGGCATGTCCGAACACGCCGAACTCTTCGGTCGCGCAGCCCTCGTCGCCCGCGACGCTAACCGCTTCAACATGGTCAAGGAGCTCGAGGAAGATGAACGCCAAGCCCTCGAGTACGAACGAGATCACAAGTGGCACGGGCCAAAGATGCTCTGGTACTCCATTTCTCTCTGCGCTATTGGTGCTGCTACGCAAGGTTGGGATCAAACCGGCTCCAACGGCGCCAATCTTTCTTTTCCCCAGGAATTCGGCCTTCATGAGGAGACGAGTGTTCGCGATCAGTGGATTGTTGGTCTTGTCAATTCTATTATTTTCTTGACTGCTGGACTTATGTACGTTTCATTCTCGAAATTATTGAACAATTGTTAATCTTTATAGTGGCGCTTTCATTGTTGACCCTCTTAACCATTATTTCGGTCGAAGAGGTGAAATCTTCATCACAGCTTGCTGTCTAACCGCCACCCCCATCGCCTCTGGCTTCACCCACTCATGGCAAACGCTCTTCGCCGTGCGCTTCGTAATGGGCATCGGCATCGGCGCCAAAAACGCCACCGTCCCGATCTACTCCGCCGAAATGGCCCCAGCACGCATCCGCGGCGCCCTGGTCATGTTCTGGCAGCTGTGGGTCGTTATCGGCATCTTCCTTGGCTTCTGCGCCAACGTCATCGTCAAAGACACCGGCCGTATTTCATGGCGCCTCCAGCTCGGCTCGGCATTCATTCCGTCTTTTCTCCTTGGCTTAGGAATCTTCTTTTGTCCCGAGTCGCCACGTTGGTTGATGAAGCATGGGAAGCACGCCAAGGGATTCCGCTCGATGCAGAGACTGCGGGCGCATGATATCATTGCTGCCAGAGACTTTTACTATTCGTGGATTATCTACGAGGAGGAATTGACTGTTGCACGAGGTGCAGGATACTTTCAGCGTTTGTGGGATTGCTTTTCTGTGCCTAGAATCAGGAGGGCGAACTATGGTGCTTCGACGGTTATGATTGCGCAGCAGATGTGTGGTATCAACAGTACGTTAACGTCTCATCTATCATGGAACAGACTAACATGTCACAGTTATTTCCTTCTACAGTTCTACCATCTTCGTTAGAGCTGGATATACTCCCGTGCAGGCCTTGTATGCCTCACTTGGCTATGGCGCTATTCAGGTTCTCGCTACAATCCCGACTCTCTTCCTCATTGACACCAAGGGACGACGAACCCTCACTCTCGCTGTAAGTACTTTATCATTTTCCGCAGTGTTCACGGCTGACGTCTCTCAGACCTTCCCGATTATGTGTGTTTTCTTGCTGGCCGCCGGCTTGTCGCTCCTGAAAGACACTGGTAGCAAAGGTGCAAGAATCGGACCTGTTGCCTTGTACGTTGTCCAGTCCTTCCACCCAAGGGCTCTTACTGACTCATCAGGTTCATCTATCTTTTCACAATTGCCTACTCTTTGGGCGAAGGCCCTGTCGCATTCCAATACTCTGCCGAAGTATTTCCCACCATCCAGCGTGAGCAGGGCATGGCCTGGGCTGTCTGCATCAACAACACCTTTGGTAAGCCCACACCGTCAAGAAACCATAACACATACTAACATTGCACACAGCTGGTGTCCTTGGTCTAACCTTTCCTCGAATGTCCGCCGCCATGACACCCACCGGAGCCTTCGGCTTCTACGCAGGTCTGAATCTGATCGCCTGGGGCATGATTTTCTGCTTCGTCCGCGAAACCAAGCAACTCACCCTCGAAGAACTCGACCGTAAGCATCCCCTCCATCACTAATATTGACCATGTACTGACAAACTCTGCAGAGGTCTTTTCTGTTCCTACGAGTCAGTTCGTCTCTTATGAGACCAAGGTCTGGCTGCCGTACTTTATCAAACGACATATCCTTCGAAAGAAGATTGAAAAGCCACCGCCAATCATTGAGCGGGCTGACAAGGGGTTTGACTCTGCTTAATTTGAACGGCTGTGGATGTTGGGTTGTCAGGTCATGAGCTTCGTGGTTTTGAATTGTTGGTAGTTTGGCTTTGTATGGACTGTGTATATATACAATGACGTGAAACAATTACGTTTGTTACGAACAGTTCAGTAATCCTCCCTCCCCAAACTGTGTTTTCGGTCGTGCAATTCTTCAATGCATTTAGCATTGGTTAATGGAGCTGACATCATTACCATCTCCAGAGTCTTATCACATGTACAGGAATATTCTGAAAGACATCCCAGCTCGTAAAGGTGCAGGGTAGCAACCTGAAGTATCCAAAGTGGGTTCTGCTATGTCTCAGATGCATCGGTCCAGAATACCCCAGCTGGAGTAAACGGCACTATCCCAAAGGGAGTGAGCCGAATTACCATTTCAGCTAACACGAACCCCCCGCGAAAGCATGTGACCTTTCAAGACTGTGAATCCCTGCTTGTGTCTCTTGGTGTTTCCTATATCAACATGAATTTGAAAAGGCGTCAATGCTTGCAACAAATTACCACACCTGGATATTCTAACCGTATCTCTGCAATTATCAAATCAATTATTAATACTGAAACTAAACTTTTTATCTATCCCCTCCAGTTATGCACAACCCCAACAAACCTCTCAACCTGTCGCCCATCAGTAGCCCACGTCGTCAAAAGCCTAATAACAGCCTCATCATCGCCACACTTTTCCCAAACATAAAAACTAAAACTCTCCTTCAGAACCGTAATCAAACCCAGTGGTAACACTGCAAAAACCTGATTCGTCTCTGTGGCTGCATACACTGAATATCCCGCCTCTGCAATTCCCTTGCTTAGCAACTCCGCTGCCAGGTTTGCTTTTCGTGCTAGGTCAAAGTAGAGGTCGCCTTCGAAGAGCTCTGCGAATTGAGCACCGATGACACGGCCCTTTGCGAGCAGGGAACCGTGTTGTTTGACGTAAAATTCGAATTCGGAGGAGAGGCGGGGGTCTTTGACTACTACTGCTTCGCCTAGTAAGGCGCCGTTCTTTGTACCGCCGATCCAGAAGATATCTGTCAGAGATAGAATATCCGAGAGAGTCATGTCGTTTGACTTGGATGCTAGAGCAGTTCCTATCCGTGCGCCGTCGAGGAATAGAATCAGACCGTTCTTTTCGCAGACTTCCTTTATAGCTGCCATTTCAGCCCTTGTATATATCGTTCCGATCTCTGTTGCGTTAGAGATGTATACTAATCGTGGTTTCGCCATGTGTGGGAAGTGCCAATTGTCGTCTAACGCCCGTTCGATCGTTTGCGGTGTAAGTTTTCCATTAACAGGCGCAACGTTGATTATTTTATGACCGCTTGCTTCCACGGCGCCTGTTTCGCGAGTAACGATATGACCGGAACTAGCAGCGATAACAGCTTCATGCGGTCTCAAACAAGCCGCAATGGATATAGCATTCGCAGAAGTCCCACTGGGCACGAAGAAAATCCCAACATCGTCGCGACCAAGGTGCGCTCTGATTCGCTGTCGTGCAAGAGCGCAGTACGTATCGTTACCGTAACCGACTTCTTGTGTAGCGTTACTCGCGATAAGAGCTTTTAGAAGAGCTGGATGGGCGCCTTCGCTGTAATCGTCCATGAAACTGTAGCGAAAGACGGGAGATGGTATTTGAGAAGGCATTTGGATAATAATTGACGGTAATGGTGTGGTGAGTTTTGCACTAATTCTGTGGTTTCTATATAGGTTGTTGGAGGTCCACTCGATGATGCGTTGTTAGTCAGTGGAGTGTTAGTCAACGTTGTTGTGGGGTCGCGTTACTCAGTTTTCCATGACACCACCCGAAGGTTTCCCCAGTAATAAACACATCATGTGCTCATCACCGGCCCGGTTGTAACAACACCAGGTCTTAATGATCCAGCAATGACAGTTCGTGTGAACAAAAGTGTTGCTTTATTGAGTACGCATTGCCGGGCGTCTTATCACCAGATGTGTCACTTTATGATCCAGGCCCCATGGAAATCGTATTCGCCGCATCAAGAGAAAAATCGATAAAGCTTCGATAAGTCTCCACAGTAGATGGATCCAACGGTTTGGGGTAAGTCAGAATTTTCTGGAACTTTGGTTTCAGCGGTATGCCTGATGCTGTCAGGTCACTACCCTGATCCCACAGTTCCGGATACTTTTCGAAGAAAGCGGGGTCGATTTTGTAATATCCTGCTCCCTTGTCCATGTTTAGTTTATTAAATGCTGCTCTTGCATATGCCGGCGAGGAGAAGAGTGTTGAGATATCTGGTGCGGGGAGGATGGCAATTGACGATTCTTCGGTGGAAGTGGACATTGTGTTGATTAGATCTGTCACGCGGACGTAAACTGTGATTTGTGGTGCGCCGAGAATTAGGTCGGACATTGGTGTTTCGACGACGTAGCCTGTTACCGCGTCGCAGAAGATCTGATCGATGTGTGGGTTTGCGGAGTGTAGCTGGATTAACCTGTCTCTGATTGATGGGAAGGGTATCCAGTCGATGATTCCTGGATGAGAGTTTTCGAGTTGTGCTTTTGTTGGCCGGTAGCGAGGATGGAGTTTGTTGAAGGTTGTTGGGGACGGATATAATTGCCAGGCCGTAAGTTCAATGATGTGGTAGAAGCGTGTTTTGGCGTACCAGGCCATCACGTCTGGACGAGTCATGCTGTTGAACATTGATAGGACCATGAGAACTGGTTGATAGACGCTGCACCCGTCAGCACTCAAACATCATATGAAGATGGGAAACGTACCTTTGCACAGGATGATGGCCTTCAGGTACAAAACCAAGAGTGTTGAGTTTGTTCTTCAACATCTTCTGCAGTAATTGAATGTGATCTGAAAAGGGCGAATTCGTGAAGGCGTAGTCTTTGCCGAGCACCATGCTTGACTCTGCTGATGCGTTTATGGCTGTGAGGTAGGGATCGATTCCCATTTGGTATTCGTGCGTCCAGATGTTGGGGATTTGAGAGTAGAAAGGATTTGTGCCGGCGACGTTGACGAGTTCTGAAGTAAGGCCGTTTGTTGTTGGTGCTGCTGATGAAGTGGTCAACATCTGAGGTTGACTAGCATCTGAGACAAAAGGAGCGTCAAAGTCCAAAATCGAAGCATCAAAAGAATCCAAATCCAACGAAGAATCCCTATTTCGCCCAGTATCCCTCTCATCTTGATCCGGCTGTCCCGACGTATCTTTCGTATCATCCAAAGTCTTAGCAACACTATCACTCAACCCCTGCACGCTCGCCAACAACCTCGACATTTTCGTCTGGACATCAATCAACTGCTGTCTCAACAATTTATTTTCTTTCTGCAGCGCTTCAACCCTTTCGCTATCGGGTCTTTGATCTGCGTTTACGCGGTTGCGAAGTTCGCGGATACATTCTGCTTGGCGGCGTCGGAAGGCGCGCTGGGAGAGCCGATTGCGGAGTTTTCTGACAAACCATCAGTGCCATGATCCAGATACGGTGAATGGATATGAGAGGAAGAGATTGAGGGGAGGATTACTTTCTCTCTGCTTCACTAATCGCTGGGTCATTCGGTGAATCCATCTCGGTGTCAATTAACAGCCTAAAGGTGAAGATCTGGATCTGAGGTGACAGGTCGGGGAAGAAACCGGGTGTTTTCATTGGATAGCGTCGGTTAGGATCGGCGGTTTCGGTTCGAGATAGTCCGTTCTCCACTGTTGACCTCACCCCTTCACCTCAACAACATCACAATCATGTCGGAACTCGTTATTCCTCGCCCTGGCGCAAATGTTTCTAACGAGAAACCGATCCCTGGACCTTCAGAGGCGGAGTTTGTGAAGGCTTTCGGAGCGCCGTTACCGTCGGCGAAGTTTCTGGAAACCCCTCATGGCAAGGCAGCGTACTATGAAATTCTTCCTTCAGAGACCAAGGGGCCGATTGATCATGTTTTGTTCATCCATGGCGTTCAGACTCCTGCGATAGGCATGCTGCCTCTTGTGCGCGCTCTCGAGAAATCCTTTTCGCACGCGCATCTGGTTCTCGTGGACCTTTGGGGCCATGGTTTGAGCGACACTCCCCTTCTACCTCACGAACCCTCCTTGTTCCATCAATTGATCGACGACTTATTGGACCATCTCATATGGCCTTCTGCGCATCTCGTCGGATTCTCCTTCGGCGGAGCTACCACGGCAAGCTACGTCGCCAAGAGACAGGAAAGAGTCGCGAGCTTTGCTCTAGTGGCACCAGCAGGACTTCTCAGTTCCGAATCGATTTTCCCAGTCGAACACATGCGCGGCGACGACGAAGCAGCCGCTCAAAAATGGATCCTCAACTTCCTCGAAGGAGGCGATCTGATCGTCCCATCGAACTGGAAAGAAAGAGTCGCAAACGGCGAAATCGTTGCCGAAGCTGTACGAGACTGGCAGATGCGCAACCATCCCGGCCATGTCGCTTCTGTTGTTGGGATCTTCCGAGATGGCGGGGTAATGGATTCTCATTCCCAGTTTGCTCAGGCTGGTAAAGCGGGTGTACCGAATCTTGCGGTTTTGGGGGAGAAGGATGATTTGGTTAGTAAGGAGCAACTTGAGGAGTATGGTTTTGACAATGTTTATGTTGTCGAGGGGGCGGGTCATGGAGTTGTTAGGGATAGAGCGAAGGAGGTTGCTAGGTTGATTACTAAGTTTTGGAATGGACTTGATGGTTGATTATAGATGTTATGTTATAGACATAGACTAGAGAAGTAGAAACCGACTTGTATTCAGGGTCTGGTACTCTCCTCACCGGGAGTTTACTAATTATTTCCTACAGTCTATAGCCTCAGCTATTTACAACTCAGTTTATAAAGTGTGAACCTCCTAGACATCGCAGGTCCCAATTCTAAGATGCGGCTCGCATCAATGCAAGATAGGTCCACGAAAGCTCCTCGATCAAAGGTGACATCATGGGCTACATCAGGATGAAGATCACTAAAGTCAAGCCGCCATTTGAAGCTTGCGATAAGAACGATTGAGTTCTCTCTAATCGGACAATCAATTCTGTATGGATCCGGGCAAGGCGTAATCAAAGTTCAATAACTTGAGTGACCCCGCTCCGGAGGCAGAAAATAAGGTTGATCGGATCTACACTATTGCCAACTACAGGCTTTCGGGTTCATCTAGTTAAAATCCTGCAAACCCTCAATAAGCGGCGAACTTGTATCTAAGTACAGATTCCAATTGGCCCTGCGAGAAACACCGCCAGTAGTCTTTGATGCTACCTCTCATGACCAAATTTGAACCCCAGCTCAGGATAGTCACAGCGAACAAAGCGTTCGAAAGAGGCACATTAACCGGATCTGAAATACGCGCCTTGATTACGGATTTTCAACAAGCTTAAATAGATATCTACCAGATACTAACTTTTAGCGAAGAGCGAAGGAACTTGGAGTGCAATCATGATGTTCAGAAAGCTTGTGGCGGGCCGAAGGGTTCAGAAAGTTTCTTTGCGCCTCTAAGCAGAGCCATCTATTAGTGCTTATCAAGACGCCAATATAAGCCTCAAGCTATGGCTACATCTAGCTAAGCTACCATTCGTGGTCATTTTTGTCAAATTATTGTAAATCGGTCTTAGTGTGGTGCTAGTTGGCGAACTACCGACCTCTTCGCGACATTTGAATCATCAGTTTTGCCGGCGGCATCTGATCTTCCAGTAGGATAGAGCTATTTAAGTTCCGATTCTCATGGTGTTAGTTGGAGTTTCTATCTCAGAAAGCTTATATCATGACGTGAGAGGCTGTAGACGGGTTCATAGATATATAGCATGTAGCCCACCATTGCATCTCCTCCCAACTCCCTTCAAAGCACATCAAAACAAACCATCTTAACACCAAAGCTCATTACTCAGTACTCAAGACCACCACAAAATGTCAATCAGAACCCTCCACAGCAAAAGCGAGCTACAAATGCTCATCACAGAGTACCCGTTAGTCATCGTCGCGGCTGTGACAAACGGCTTCGAACCCGCGGACATGGAATTCGAGAGGCTGGCCCAATCAAAACAAGAGTACTCAACCCGCGTTGCGTTTGCCAAATTCATTGTTGAAGAGGTTTTTGAACTTGCCAAAGAGTACCAAAGCAACGAAGCTGCCACCATCATCACTTTTTATCTTTGCGAGAAGGATAAGACATTTGCGGGATTCGATCCACCTAGGTGGGAAGAGATGGTGATGACGGCCATCCGAAGGGTCTTGTAGGCGGAGAATCGACAGCTATATCTTGTGTTAGTTTGGATTTATTGAGTGGACATTGGTAACGTGGGGTATGGTCACTCGGTGTATCGCCAGATCGAGTATATCCGCAAGAATGCAATGGAAAATTCCCATACTTAAGAGAGCACTATGGTTGCCCAGTTGCATCAGTGACACCGTATAATATCAGCTAACATCTGTAACATGTACAGGGTAAATGGAGTTTCAGCATGATGTCGAATGCCACATCTCAATGTTCGTGTGATCAGAAGTGTTGTTTTATTAAGTACGCATTGCGGGCATCTTTATCACCAGATGAGTCACTAGCAGACCCCGAATAGCCACATCTCAATGGCATCCATGATCCATCTACACCATCCGTTGCGACTTTCAGAAGTCTTGTGAGGCCTCTTGTAGTAAATGCTCGTTTGCGCTGATGGAGACTTTCAGCTGGACTACTTATATATTTAACATCATGAGGCTCTTGACATTCCCGACTATCAGGGCAAGGGTTAAGACCCCTTCATTTGAATGGTGAACATCAAATAGGCATTGTTTGCCGTGAAGAACGACAAGCTGATCCTCACAAGGTTGGGGTGATCGCAGGATTTCTTTCTCTAAGCAGCTAGCGCTTGCCAAGTGAGTCTCAGCTAGGAAGTGATATCTCTGACAGCTCATATTATGACATGAGAGGCGGAAGGGATCAACGTGTATATATAGTTACCTTCCGCCCGGCTACTCGGGGTGTGCTAGTGACACATCTGGTGATAAAGATGCCCGCTATGCGTATTATATAAAACAACACTTTTAACCTTCCACCCGGCAATTGCAATTTTCCAACTTTCCTCAGAGCCCATCAAACAAACCATTTTACCATAAAACCACATCTCTCATTACCAGCTACCATATCTCAAAATGTCCGTCATGACCATCAGGAGCAAGGCCGATTTGCAGAATCTCATCGAAAACTAGCCGGTAGTCATTGTCGTCGCTTGGACACCGGCGCCCCACCTGACGAGACCTTGGAAAAGGAAATTGAGAGACTAGCGCAATGGGAAGGCTACAATCACAATAAAGGCGTCTGTGCTAAGTTTATTGTCGAAGAGTTTAATGATCTCGTGAAATACTTGGAAGTGGCAAGTCCTATTATTATTGTTACGTATGTTTACGGCGAGAAGCACGGGATATGCATGGAAAACGATGTATCAATGTGGAACAAAACCGTGAGAGACGGCCTTAGAAGGACCAGAATTGGATAGCCATGTCTGATACTACTCGGATGTATTGAGTTTGGAGATTTCATGTAGCCTGCGTTGATTAGCTATATCACAGTGAATCAAGTAAATGAACCGTGGCAGGTGTATCGGATCTTCAGCTTCATGTCGTTTGTCGAGCCTGCTTCCACAGCCTCTCCTTCCGAATAGTGATGCCAAGGAAATATGTATCCGTATCATGACGTGCGAGGCGGTGGACAGCTTATATACGCTTCTACCCCGTCATTTCAATTTGTCTCACCTCAACTCAAAAAGCTCATTTATCCTGATCCCCAATCAATCAAAATGTCCAACACAGAGATTACCAGTCAAGGCATGTTTGACTACTACCTCAAATACTACAAACTAATCATCGTCTACGCCTGGAAACAAGACAGCGAAACCCTGAGTCCGGTGTTCGAACACCTAGCCAAAACACGAACACACGATGGGGACGGAGTTGTGTTTGCCAATATCGATCTTGATCAGGTGCCTGAACTTGGACAAGAGTATCGTATCGACTCTGTACCGTATTTCCTTACGTTTTATGATGGGAAACTCCTTTTTCGGCTGGCAGAGCCAATTGAGGCCTTGTTGTGGGAGTTTGTGGAGGAGGCGATTGCAAAGGTTCATGCCTAGAGGTCAGAATGGCTACTGTGTATTGGAGGTTGAGGCCTTTTTCCTTTTTCAGGGGGGTAAACTTGTGGATACAATGAAAGGGGCGAGTGAATCTGGATTGAATAAGCTTATAAATGCTGGGATTGAGGGATCTAAGGGCGTTTGATGGGCGTTTGCATTCTTTGGAGGCTTCTATGTTTAAAATTCAATTATGGAAAAGCTCTCGAGGGTAGTGGTAGTTGGAAAGACCTTACTTGCCCTCTTCCTATTGATATCTCTTCATCCACCAATACACTATACGAACGTGATCATCTCCAGCCTTAAGTTACCTATTGAAATCTACAGCACGGCTCAGTCTTGATTCCCATTACGGTGGTTCGATCCACGTCACGGCAGGTGGAGCAACAACAAATGCAGTTTACTATTGGGCAATTATCTTGATCTGTTGAGATGACTTGAGTCATTATCGCGATTGTTGCCTGCCGGACCAAAACCAGTCCACTTGGCAGGAAACTATTGTAAGACACGGCAGGTAACAAAGCTCGCAAAACTCTTGTTTGCTCATCGCAGAGGACGAATTAAAAGCGTCAATGTAAGACTTGCAGAGTAAATCATCTTTAGCGTCGTGCCGAAGCCCACATTCTAACAGCACTAAGCTCAATCAGTCTTTGCTTTGACCTCTTCATGATCGGCAAGGTGTCTTGACCTATCACTAATAGCAGGTTATCATCTGCTCAGATTATCTTCCAAGAAGAAAAACAGGGAACTCTTGAAAGAAATGCCTGAGCTCAATGCCTATCATAACGTGTGGGGCGGCGGAGGGCAAGATAAAAGATGAGTACCCCGCCACTATCCTATGACAGAAGCTGCTTCCTCCAACATCAAGACAATCAATCCAACAATCAAGACCTCTGAATCTTTAAACCCGACCAAACACCTTCTCAAAATGCTTATCACGGACATTACAAGCAAGTCTCAATTATATAAGTTAACTGAAACCTACGAACTCGTCTTTTACGTTTACAACAACTCAGATATGTAAAATAGTACAGGAAATACTTATTTCGAAATAATCGCAGACCGCTTTCGAGTCCATGTCAACGAAAAGAACAAAGTCCTATTTACCCAGTTTAATAGAAAGGAACTTTGTGATCTTGTAAAGAGTATTGGGCTTTCTGATCTTACAAGCAGTATTAGGCCTTCGGGGGATGAACCTGCATTTTATACGTTCTTTCAAGGTAGTTAGGTGGCTGCCAGGCTAAAGCTAGACCTTACAACAATAGAGAGTCTAGTATATACATCGCGTAGTAACTGTAACTACATAAGCTAGCTATATCTTATCTTAGATTATAAAATTAATATTAAGGTCTTATATAGAAAGAGTTATATTTCTTATAAGCTTTTAACTATTTTTTTTAAAAGCTTTTCTAAGGTATAACCTCTTAAGTATATAAATTAAATTAATATGATAATGAGTATAGTTTTATTATTTAGCTATATAAATACATTTATCTCTATTGCAGATATGCTAGTATAGATATGCTGTTGCTTCTTGCTAATTAAAGCGTGCAACTTATTACAGAAAATATATCTTTAGGACTAAACAGTTCTTAAAAACGTTGCGGTATTATGGACCCAATCTAACGATAACCGCTTCTTCTAGACGATGTCCCGTAGGAAACATACGACAAGAACAATGTTGTCCTTATCAAGTTCAATGCTGATAATTCTGGCAAAAAGGCGGTGTCGCCAGTTTGAGACACCGCAGGATACAAATGCTAAACATGGCATGTTTACTTTTTACACAAAACAAATAGGAACCACATCTGTAAGACTTGCAGGCAATGCGTAGTGCAAGGCCCACTCTTTTACCACAGTTAATCTCAACATTTAGATCGACCCACTACAAGTAACTAAGGTCGTCCGATCCATATTATTGTATGTACATTGTACGATCAGGCCTTCAGCCGTCTTACTTTTCTGAATCTGGAAATGATTAGATTACAGGTCAAAGATCAACACTAGGGTAGCTTCGGATAGACTAGTGAGTTGGCGGGTTCAACCCGTAGCAAGCAACATCATCCAATCAACACCACATGGCTGCGTTCAGCTGTCTTACAACTCAGTAACTCAACAGAATTCAGAGACATTCATCGCATTATTACGCTAATCTTACATAGCACCTTTGTAAGTTTCTACCCCGCACATTGAAGCTCACACAAGGTATAAAACCCCAGGCTGCTCTCTTCCATCCCTTCCTCTCATCACCACAGAAAACACACTACCTACATACATTTCCAATCTCTACCATACATCCAGTCCCTCAACATGCCGACCACAGAAATCAGAAGCCTAGACCATTATAAAGAGCTTATCCAGTCCAACAAAGTCGTTATCATCGACGCATGGGCATCATGGTGTGGACCATGCCGCATGATAGCCCCAGTCTACGAAAAGTTTTCTGAAGATTTCAACAAGAGCGGTGTTGTATTTGCAAGGCTTGATGTCGACAGCCATCAAGATCTTATGGAAGAGCTTAGTATCCAAGCCATGCCAACCTTTATCTCGTTTTATGATGGAGAGGTTTACGATAGGATGAAGGGGGCGATCCCGCAGGATTTACTGAAGCTAGTACAGGAAGTAACGAGCAAGGTTTAATGGGGAATATTTGCAGCCCTCTGTGGTTGAAGAGTAATTCGAATGTTTGGTGTAGGGTGGAACTCTGACAGAAAGACTTTGTTCAATACGAGTCAGCGGAAACAGCTCGTTCTACTATAGGCATTACAGCATCTAAACCTGAATAAATTCGAATTCTAAGATTCTGCCCTTCTTTATGATAATAAGCTTTCGAAAGAGGCTGGATCGGTATTGATGTGCTGATGCAGATTGTATGCCTTGAATGCTGGGCGAGTTAAAACTTAAACAGAATCAGCCCTAGGGCACCTCTGGGTAGACTGATAATACCTAGGAGGCGGGTCTACAGGACCTCCTGCACACAATACAACTAAGGAAGCATATTCCAGCTGCATTTGCGTTATAACGTACAAGGTAGTTACTATTACCGCTTAGGATACTACTATCTTACCTAATAAAGCCTTAGAAAAGAAACTTGAAAGACTAGTAAAATAGAAAGGCTATAATTATAAGAAAAGTATCTTTATTAAGGTTATAATTAAAGAGTTTAATATTTTTATAAAATACTTAAAACTAGTAAATTTTATTATTTTTATTATATATATTTATAATAAAAAATAAAAAATATATTTAATAAATAATATATTAATATAAAATAAAACTATAAGAAATAATTATTAAAAATAAATTAATATAGCTATATTTAATAATACTTAGGTTTATTAAGTTTAAGGATTTTATATAGCTTATATTAATTAATTATATTATAGTAAACTAAGTAAATATACTATAGAAGATATATTATACTTTAGTTTTATATTATTTATTAAGCTTATTTCTATAGCTTGGATAGGATAAGTAATATTGTATTAGAATTATAAAGGCACCTTCTAGGTAGCAAAGCAAGGGATGATAGTGATGTAGCTGTCTGTATAATCTCAAAGCTAAGTTTTAGCTCCACCTTCTACTTGTAATTAGCAACGTATTTTGACTTACTGCTAATTGCCAGATATTGTTTCTTGAAACTCTCTTTCTGAATAGTAATGCTAAGGAAGTATATCTCCGTTACATAGTGTGCAAGGCGGTGGATAGCTTATATATACTTCTACCCTGCTATTTCTATTTATCTTAGATTATATATATCCTTATTAAATTCTATAAACTAATTATTATTTATATTTAAAAGTAAGATAGTAAAATATTAAGCTTTATCTTTAAGTACTTAGCTAAAACTTAAATATAAAATAGAAATAAAGTAGTATTTACTAAGATTAATCTTAACTTAGTACTTAAACTTAAATAAGAGTATTAAATTAACTCTATACTATATTTTATTAAGTTCTATTATATATAACCTTTTTCATAGCTAGTAAAGCCTATTAAGGCCTTATTATAGGAGTTTATAGAGGATATAATTAGAAAGGTTTGTGCTTAGGTAAGTTAGATTAACTACTATTTGTTGGATATTTAGAATTTTAACTATCTGAGTGTAAGGTTAGATAATGGGTTTTTTTGATTAGGAATGCCCAATAACCCGTGCTTCTGGATTACAAGGTCGTAGTCCACTAAACCAGGTTTATGTAGGCTAGTTCTTGATTCTAGCGAGCAAGATAGCTCAATCAACATCACTTCAACACATTTAGAGACAGAACTGTCAGAACAACAATGCCAAGGAAGCATGTGTCAGTTGAACAGTTGCCTCCTAAACTACGACTCGGCATCTTAAAACAAGCCAGCGAAGTTGTGAAGTTCTTAATTCGAACAGCTACGCGAGTTTTTATCTCTTCCTCCACCAATACTGGACGAATATATTCATCTCCACCCTTAAGACCCTTAAGTGGCCCGGAAGTCTACGGCACGCCTCCGACAATACATCTCGTTAATTCACATTAAGTCCCTTTGATTGACGTCACGGCAAGTCGAGCAACCAGATACACAAGCCACTGTTTGCTAATTCACTTAATCTGTTGATATCAGTGATTATCGCGATCTTTGCCGCACCAGATCCGATTTCCTTGGCAGATATACGCCGATTTGAGACACGGCTGAATCTAAACCATGTAAGTTCCATACTTACTTTCTGTAGAGAACGAATAAGAAGCATCAGTGTAAGACCTGCAGATCAAGTTACCTTTAGCGTAATGTTAAACCCACATTTTAAATACATTCACCTAAGATTTCTACGCAACTAGTCTCAGCTCTGACCGCAATGATCGACATCGGATTTTGACCTATGGCCGACTCTAGGAGATCAATTGTTGAGGTCATCTTCCAAGAATAAGAGGAATGCTAAAAAGGCATGTCTTAGTACATGACGTATCGTGACGTATGAAGCGGTGCGGAGGCCTAATATAAGAATCCCTTGTCCACCATTGCATGAGTTGTATCATCTCATAACGTCCTTCAACGAAATCAAGACAGCACAACAATTTTGAACCCTGAACATCTTTAAACGAACAAACACATTCCCAAAATGCCCATCACTGAGATCAGAGACCTAGACCACTGCAAAGAGCTCCTCGCAAACAATCAGGTGGTCCTCATCGACGCATGGGCAGCGACGTGCGACCCATGCCGCTTTCTGAGCCCTATCTTCGAAAGACTTTCCAATTCCGAACAGTACAACAAAAGGGGAGTCGTGTTTGCCAGGTTTGATGTCGAAGCTCAAGAGGATATCACAAGAGAGGTGAACGCTTGGTTCCCCCCAACCTTTCTAGCTTTTCATAACGGGAACCTTGAAGATCAAGTACAAGGAGTACATCCTCACAAGATAGAAGAGCTTGTGATGGAGTTTACCAGCAAGGTTAATTGAGGCCGATGGATGGGGTTGCATTCTTTGACGAGATTGATAAGGGAAGATTGGTTCTTTGAAATTTCTGGTGTCTAGTGAGTGAAATGCTATAGTGGTTGTTTAATGGTAACATCAGCATAATGGTACAGTACCAGCAATGCTGGATGGGAGGTGGTGAGATCATCTAAAGCTTGTATAATGATATCAAATAACAAGAACCCGTCGCTCTGGATAACAAGGTGTTGTAGGTGGTTGGACCGGCGCTGGGGCACCGGGTAGACTAATGATAGTTAGTTAGTGGACGCCACCAAGATATTCCGATCCACATTACGCTCGCACTTTCAGCTGTCTTACTCTCCCTCAACAAAGGTCAAGTAAGACATTTCATGCATGATGACATCAGGAACTAGACTCCCCTTGACCCCGCTCCCATTTGCTTTACAAAAGCATAAAGCCTTGCGTGTCCCCTCCCTCAGACTCTTTCCCTTCTACCGACACACAAGCTACACTCCATAATATAACCATATACACCAACGTCCTTGAAAGCCATATACATCTATACCCTCACAATGACCGTTACCCCAATCAAAAACCTTGCTGAGTTCAGAGAGACTCTCGAGAAGAACAACGTGGTCATCGTCGACTTCTGGGCACCATGGTGCGGACCATGTCGCTTCATAAGCCCAGTCCTCGAAAGGATGTCCGAATCTGCCCCAGGCATCTATTTTGCCAAAGTCGATGTTGATGAAGCGGAGGATATTTCGCAAGAATATGGTATCCGGGCTATGCCGACCTTTATGGCGTTTAAAGATGGTGAAAAGGTTGATGAAGTGGTGGGGGCGGATCCTTCGAAATTGGAGCGCATGGTACAACAGTTGCAGTAACGAGGAAATTGAGAGTGGCGGATGGATTTTGCGTTGAATCTGGGGGGGGGAATTGATTATTTAAAATCTTGGGATACTGGTGAAACTATGGCAGGATAATGGCAATGAGGTCTAACAGCTTATGCCACAATAGGAATCACCACGTTCCATCCTGGATCGTCATGTTATAGATAAGAAGATGGAAGAGCCTCTCAAGGTTGTATGATGATGTCAAATCCTAAGTACCCGTCCCTCTGAAGAATAAGGTTTTGAAGGCGGCTGGATGGGCCCTACGGCACGTTCGGGTAGACTGTTGATATTTAGTGGGCATGATCCTGGCTTTCAGCTGTCTCACAACTCACAACTCGGTACCTCAGCAAAATCTAAGACATTTAATGCACCATGACGACAACGTTTACATGAGACCTTGTCATCAGCTCTTACTCCCCATTGATCCAACCTCACAAAAGGTATAACACCCTGGCCTGCTCTCTACCTACCAGTATTGCTTCCATTCACCGACACAGAACCACAATACAAAAAGGCCACATATTTTTATCATATAACATACATCTTAACTCCCAAAATGCCCATCATCGACATCCGAGACCACGCTCATTTTGAAGAGCTCATCACAACTAATCAAGTCGTTATTATTGACGCCTGGGCAGACTGGTGCGGACCATGTAAAGCTATAGCCCCTGTCTACCACTACCTTTCTGGACTCCCCGAATTCAACAAGAGCGGAGTCGTATTTGCAAAGCTTGATGTTGACAATAACGAGGAGGTTTCACAAGAGCTTGGTGTTCGGGCCATGCCGAGCTTTTTCACCTTCTACAATGGCGATACACTCGACTCTATGGTGGGAGCGGATCAGCGTGCATTGGAGCAGTTGGTAGAGAAGGCTACCAGTCTGGTTTAATGCGGCTGAGGGACGAATTCATATTCCCTTCGGGTATTTTTGGTTGAAGATTGGTCTTTCAAAGTCTTAGGTCTGGTGGAACTCTGGCATGATGATACAATGGTTTTTGACAATCAGTTTCCAACAACTCGTCTAACAGTCTCGTCAACACTCTCCATCTCAATGCCCAAAACATCATTCCCCGAGTTCTTCTCTCCAGCGTAATTGGCCCTCAAACCCTCTGTGTTACCATAAGTAGTCGCATGAACAAGAATAAATCCACCGCTAAAGTCTCCCGCACTCAATCTCTTCCTTGCTTCAGCGACTTCTGCATCAGTAGTTGTCTTCTCAACTGTCCATTGCCCTCCAGTAGCCTTCTCGAGAGACTGCAGAATCTCATTCTGAGTGGTCACGACGGAGTAGACGTAAAGATAGCGGTTGCGTGTCTCATCGGGATGTTCGATGGTTGAGACCACAGCTTGAGCGAGTTGCTTCTCGTTGGTCAAAGTGAACTTCCTATTGCCGTCGTCCCAGATTTTGGCGGTGCGATTCTTGATATCGTAGCCAAGGAAGCCATTTGCAAGACCCTGCTCATTGTTAGTTTTACTACTTATATACCTAGACAGAGATTACTCACCCAATCGAACAAGAGGCCAGTAGCAAGACCGGTCCAACTTAGCCCGTCCTTCTCCTTACTCTTCAAATACTCAATCAAATTCTTCTTCACCTCAAAAAGCGGCAACAATCCCAACACAACCGGATCCTCACTGCTAGATGAGAACTCGGAAGGCAAGAAGCGCTTAACGCCTGCACGAACGGCAGCGTCAACGAGCTTCTGCTGCTGATCGAAGCCCTCGACGCCCAGAGCAGAGATAAGCACGTCTTGGCCCTTCAGAGCGTCGGTGAGGTCATCCTCGGAGAAGTCCGTTGGACGGACCTTCACGTTTGCTGGGTAGTTTGCTTTGCTTTCTTTGCGAGCCAGGACGGTGGTCGTGAAATTGGTTGAGGTGAGAGCGTTGAGGATGATTTTCCCTGTGCTTCCGCTGGCCTTGGATGGTGTTAGTGAGTAGTGAAGTTGAGGAGTGGAGTTGACTTACACCAACGATTGCGATGTTCTTATAAGTAGACATGGTGATTGATCTATAAAGTTCGGTTCTAAATTGTAGAGAGACTGAGTGTTGATGTAATGAGACTGAATGGATGAGTTACTTGGTCAATAGGAACGCCTGCCATCTTGAACATTTATACCTTGACGGAAGTTGACGATCACGACATTTCCTCACTATTCCCGGAACTCCAAAAGACCCTTCGCTCAATTCCAAGATCGGCGAATGACAAATTGCTCAGGTTAGTGCTGACGGTCGATCCACGTACCATTCACCTTATTCAACCAATCATTTTCTTTAGCGCCAGAGATTGAGTTTGTAAGCCTGGAAGGATCCGAAATCCTTCGCTGTGTATTTCAAAGCCTCGTGGTAAAGAGTTAAAAGCGAAGGGCCGAGCACTTGTGATCATTCTCGCAACTGGTAATTCGTATTTTTTGTCCAGGGGATTCATCTGTAATCAGATCCTATTACTTGTATTAACGTTATTATGCTGCCCATCATTGGTAATGCTCAGAGTTAAGATGCTTGACCTTAACATTCGAAACTGTTTCCAGGACCTTCAGGTGCAATCGTGCAAGGTCACCAGATGAATCCCAGTGTTTTTGTTGTACTTGCGCATGAATCAGATTCTTTATCAGAACAAGGCACCTATATTAATCTTCCAAAAGGCTTTCTGTGGACACTTTCTCGGGACCTTGATCTCAAGATTGCAACTCAAGAAAACTTTGCTCTTTTTCTTGCGGTTATCCCAGAGTTACAGTAGTACTGGATTTAATTTTCGTGTCGGTTTGTGTCTTATGACTAATTTTAGCATTCCAGAAGACGCGAGTTCTCGCGAAGCGGACACGAAGTTGATGTGTAGGCAGTCGGCACATTCCATCGTGGGTAAATGTTACCAAAGGAACAAGGCTATCTAGTATAGAAATATTAGTTTGTCCCTGGTATTAAACTCAACTCTATTAAAGGTCTGTTTCATTCAGCCCTTTAACTGGCGTCTTGGAGATTCATCACGTCTTCGATAAAGGCGGGTCAGGATATGTCTCAAGTCCCATTTCATTTATTAGGTCTGCTTGGAACATTTGTTAGATACCTCACAAATCACAGTCTGCCAAAAAAGGTACAGATAGTAGAATTCAAATTTATTCCTTAAAGGTTATTTCAGTAACCCATGATGCAGCTAGCTAGCCAGCGCGGTGCCTCAGATACTGCCATTCACTTCTCTCTCTCCCCGAGTTACGAAACAACATCTATACGCTCAACCTGGAAATAATTGAAATCGTTATCTAACAGCCCGAGCTGCCCCATTGTCCTGCCTGCCTTACGACTTGGGCGTGGGCTCCTTTGGCTCCACAAAGCTATTTGAGTGGTAACACGTTGTAGACCCACAATCCGAGACCTTTGTGAGGGTCTTGAAACCTGGTCCCTTGAACTTCCATTCACAATAGTTAACCAGAATGCGATCTTCGCCAGCTGCGGGCTTGGTCCAGTTCTCGTGTTGACACATTTTGAAGTTGAGTTTGTTGCTGGTATTTAGTGTAGTAATGTTGCTGGGTTTGTAGAGGTGTCGGTTGGGAAGGATACTGGAGGTATTTATGCTCTATGACTGGGAGTGATTCTGTGCTCTACTAAGATCACACGACATGATTGCTTGTGTGATGATATACTTCGTATCGGACATCAATGTCAGACAGTCGAGCGTGGCATTATCGCGGTTTCATCTTTTTGTATGTGCATGACGGCAATGTTTGTTAGATTGTGTGATAAGTGAGAGCAACCATCGAGGCCGCTTTGTTGGAAAAACAATGAAGGAAACAAATTGAGTTCACGTTCCGGGAGCGTGTTATTTGCGGCCTCTAATGGAATGATTGTTATCAAACACCTGGATGCACCGTAAACTGTGAGCTCAACATAAGCCCAGTAAGCACAATCGGGCAAGAAAAAAATTCTCCGACTACACAAAATTACTATTTAAACCTAAACTGCCATCCTTTTACAATGAAGCAATCTCATTGCAAATAGCAAAGTATTCTATGCATTCCATTGTGCACAACAATACCCTGGAGTCACAACCCCTTATCTTATCGCATGCGACAGATAACAGATAAGAACCCCTCCTATTTGCGCACCAATGCTATGCTACGTCACAGCTTCAACCCCGCAATTCACTATCACAACGGGTCTTGCTGCAAGTTCCTGACTCGGAGTACATCACGCCTTTCCCAGACTGGCTGGTGATGGGAGACCAGATAACTTTATCACTGACTAGGCTGGCAATGAAGGATGCGTAAGCGGGAATCCTTCAGTCACCTGAAACATTACGAGTAATATTGTTCATTTTATTTGAGATGATTATGACGTTCTTTTATTTGGCAGAAACAGCTGATCACAAGTATAAATAATGCCGAGTCCAGTGGGGGGAATTTAGACACCACGAGCTTAACATGTCTGAGACATATCCAGACCTTGATTACCATTTCCCTCGAGACTTTCGAGGATATGGAGAGAATGGACTGGTAGGGCTGAAATGGCCCAACAACGCCAAGATAGCGGTCTCGTTCGTCATTAATTACGAAGAGGTAAGTCCAAGCCAACCACCAAAAGCATAATAACTAGCTGATCTTGCAGGGTGGCGAGCATTCTATCCAGAACGGCGACGACGCCTCAGAATCAATTCTTCGCGAATTTCCTTGTACAGGGCGCATAAACGAGCGTGACTACAACGCCGAGTCCGAATACGAGTATGGATCTCGAGTCGGTTTCTGGAGATTATTCAAGCTCTTTAATAAGAACAATATGAAATTCACCCTTTACGCCGTGGCTCAGGCACTTGAGAAACAACCCGAAGTTGCGAAGCGCTGCGTTGAAGAAGGGCATGATGTGGCGTCGCATGGGTATCGATGGGTAGATCATCATGGTTGGTCTGTTGAAAAGGAGAAAGAGGATATTACGAGGGCTGTTGTGAGTTTGAAGGGTTTGAAGGGTTATGCGCCGAGAGGATGGTACTATGGTCGACCTTCGACACGAAGCCGAACTCTGGTACCGCAGGTTTATGAAGAGATGGGCGAGGAGTTGCTTTGGGCGAGTGATACGTACGCCGATGATATACCATACTGGATCGACCTATCTCACGAGCGCAATGATCCAGATCCGAAAGGGTGTCTCATGATCCCGTACAGCTACGATTGCAACGACTTTAAATTTCACATTACCACCGGCTTCAGCGATCCGAGCACGTTCTACACTCATCTGAAGAATGCTTTTGACGTGTTGTATGAGGAGGGAAAAGACGGCCAACCAAAGATGATGACAATCGGTCTACATTGCCGCATCATCGGAAGACCCAGCCGATTCACAGCATTGGAAGATTTCATGGAGTATATTTCGCAGAAAGTGGATGTTTGGATTACTACGAGGACGGAGATTGCCGAAGTATTCAGGCAGCGATTTCCCTATAGGAAAGGATATTTGGCATAGATAAGAGATCCAGTATAAATCAGGTTCTTGTTTCATGATGTCTGTATCTTGAGGATCCACTGTAGTTGTGGTCGGTGATAGTGTGCCGGCCTAGCGTCCTTGGCTGTCCTCAGGTGACGACTGTGGAGAAGCCATTATGTCAGCTCACGACCAAGGTCAGCAGAAAACACGCAGATCTTTGAGGAGGAGGACAGATCACATTTATTCCACTAAAACTCAATTGAATCTTTCCAATATTAACTTAATCATTTCTCATCGTCGCCATGTTTACAGAATCATACAGCCTGACGGCCACGGAAGTGATCGCCAAGATTCGGGAGGGGGAACTCTCAGTGGAGCAATACGCGCAGTCACTCTTAACACGCATCCAAGAGCGCGATCCAATTGTGAAAGCATGGGTTTATATCAATCCTGAGCAAGTTCTTGCGGAGGCGAGGAGGTTGGATCAAGTTCCAAGGGAGGAGAGGGGGCCGTTGCATGGTGTTGCTGTTGCTGTCAAGGATGTCATCTACACGAAAGGTGAGTCTCTTGCTGCTTAAGCATTGGAAATCTGTTGACGGTTGATGGGTAGATATGCCTACGCAGTTCAACTCTGCCCTGTATCAAGGCGACGCCCCTCAAGTCGATGCAGCAAGCATCATCATCCTCCGCAAAGCAGGCGCCTTAATCCTCGGCAAAACGACGACCACCGAATTCGCAGCAACAACTCAAGGACCACCCACCACCAACCCCCACGACAGCTCACGAACGCCCGGAGGCTCATCATCAGGATCAGGTGCAGTTGTAGGTGACTTCCAAGCTCCTATCGCCCTTGGAACACAGACCGGAGGAAGCACCATCCGTCCAGCTTCTTTCAACGGTATTTACGGCTTTAAACCAACTTGGAACTCTATCTCGAGGGAAGGACAGAAGATATTCTCTCTCATTAACGATACTCTGGGTTTCTATGCGAGAAGTGTGGAGGATCTGGATTTACTCGCTGATGTCTTTGCGCTGGAAGATGATGAGCCGCCGAATCCTAACTTTAGGCTTCAAGGCGCTAGAATCGCGATTTGCAAGACTATGGTTTGGTCACAGGCAGGATACGGCCTTGTGGACGCCATGATTCGAGCGATTGAGCTACTTCGCGCAGAGGGTGCTACAGTGGATGAGATTGAGTTTCCGGATTCTCTACAGGAATTACCGAATTGGTACAACATCATTTTTAATTCTGATGGACGGACAGCATTTCTGCCAGAATACAGAGTTGATAAAACGCGCATCGCAGACCAATTGGTCGGTCATGTGGAGAACAGAATGAAAATCACTCGAGCAGCACAGGTGAAGGCGTTCGATGACATTGCCGCTGCAAGACCGGTGGTGGATGGTATGCTTTCCCAGTACGACGCTGTACTAACGCCTAGTGTACCGAATGAAGCGCCCGAGGGGATTGAAAGTACAGGAAGTGCGGCGTTTTGCCAAATATGGACGGTAAGTACTTTCCTTTACAGAGTGAGTCATACTGATGGGTACAGGTTCTACATGTCCCGGTTCTTAACGTTCCGGGCTTTGTTGGGTTTAACGGTATGCCGATTGGCTTGTCACTTGTTGCGCCGAGATATCACGATAGGAAGCTTCTTGCGGTTGGACGAGCAGTGGGGAGGCTTTTTGAGGAATCAGGAGGATGGAGATGATTGGTTTTCACGCTTCTCGGCCAGTGAAACGCAACTCAAATGAACAAGCGTGGTCACCATATCCGCGCGCTTAACCTTCATTCTGAACCTTGTCGCTTGTGAGGTAACTAGCTGTCCAGCAGAGGCGGAACCTTCTCAACAAGATACTCCACAATAGCATCCGGACCCCTCTCAACTTGGAGTCCAGTCGGAATCGCATGTAACTTTATATCCGGCACGATAGACTTTGCCATTTCGTGAATTTGCTTTGCCTCTTCAGGTGACCACATAGAAGCGGAG
Source organism: Fusarium scirpi (assembly GCA_004367495.1). Taxonomy (NCBI): domain Eukaryota; kingdom Fungi; phylum Ascomycota; class Sordariomycetes; order Hypocreales; family Nectriaceae; genus Fusarium; species Fusarium scirpi. The sequence continues at coordinate 199,377 of QHHJ01000197.1, read as the reverse complement.
AACTGTACAAGTTAGGCTTTTGTGCTAAAGTTTGTGAGTAAGGTGACGTACCAGCACATCGGGCTTATGCTCCGTGACTTTGGGAATAACTTCATCGATGCCTACAGTCACAGTTTTAGTATAGTGGAACAGTGAGTTTTGGTTGACGGACTTGAACAATTGTCGACGTGGATTATTTCGTAATCATCCTGGAGCTCGGTAATGAGACGACCGATGAGACGCTTTGCGCGCTCGGGTGCGGTGTTGACTGTCACCAGTCTGAATGGTCCTTTTCTGGTCGTCATTGTGGCAGTATGTGGAGTAATGTTGAGTTTGGAGGAGGGATTTGTTGCGTTTTAAGGTGATGCGGATATAACATGTCTACTTCCGATTGGTATTTCCGGGGTGCATGCGGGGTGACGCCGACTATCGCTACTAATGGATGGTTCTCGTTGACATTTATTGATCTGACATTTGGAAATAAGCCTTGGAGTACTACCGATCCACCGAAAAAAACAACAGCTTCAAGGGTAATGGTTGGCCAGCCTTATACTGTTGAGGGAGTAACCTTGTTGTGTCGCCTCCCACGAGACAGATCAAAGTTCAAAAAATACCGTGAACATTTTGATACAAACTCCATCGTACAGTAGATGATAGGGTAAATCAGGTAGATTGGGGTTGTTGCATCGGACTCTCAACGTGTCACCTACGGTGATACCTACGTTGGGCTTACTCTCAAGAACTAACCACCGAACATAAGAGACGAAATAATTGGGTCACCTTATGCCAGCTTATACTAGCTTTTAGGTTACTTTATTTTGGAAGTCTAAGAATGATAAGAAATTTCGTCTGCCTACACGGGACCTTTTTTATTTTATCCTAATCTACACTAAGGTTTCAGCGGAGTATAAAGTATCATCGTTGCTTCCTTGCTTCCTTCCCGTTCTCTTCTCTTCCTTCAACCAACATCGACCACAAACACATCAAGCAAGTCTTTACTCTACACCAAACATCGAACTTTTAAACATCATCACATCAAGCCTTCGCATCCAGCACCATTCATCATGGCGAACCTGCGCCCTCTCGCCCCGGCGCATGCGAGACGTACTAGCGGTGGCAGCATGCAGCTTGGCGGCGTACAACCTGGCGGCGTACAGCCGAACGGATGGGACTACAGCCATTTGCCAATCCCCGTATTGAGATTCGTCGACGTGACCGACCGATTCATAGACGGCTCATTCCATCACCACGAGATAATCGTCAGCATCGATAACGAGCATTTCTTTATCTGTAGTCTCTACAGATATATGGGCCCCGCCTTCAACCCCTGTGGAATCAGCTTGCTACAGGTCGACATGCGACCACGGACACCGCAACAAATCCCTCCGGAGTTCTCCAATTTCATGATCAACTTCATGAGGATCGCTATGCACGAAGTTCATTCGAGCCCTATCATCCCGGTCGAGCATTACTGCCCCGAGTACACCCCGAATCTCAAAGTCGCCCCACCGCAGGTCCGGCCATATACCTACATGAAAAGGGTGTCCCTTTCCGGTTACAGCACGTTAAGCGATAAGACCGTTCTCGCGAAGTCGGTAGCGGACGAAGCGGCCATCGGGGAGATCCTCCTGGCGCACCCTTATCCGAATCTAGCCAAATATTGGGGCTGCGTGGTCCACAACGGCCGCATCGTCGGTCTTATGTACGGAAAATACGCTATCACCCTCTTAGAGCGGGTGCAATCAAAGATCCCCTTGAACACGGTAAAATGCCTCGAGGATATCAAGGCCGGTTTAACCCATCTTCACAACCTCGGGTACGCACACAATGACCTTAGTCCTTCCAATGTCATGATGGATGCAAATGATACCGCGGTCATCATCGACTTTGACTCGTGCACGGTGGAGGGTGGGGAGCTGAGTAAGCTTGGAACGCCGGGTTGGGCAAAACCTGTCGAGGAGATGACGGTTGGAAGTCGGGGAAATGACTTCTATAGTCTTCAAAAGATTAAGGATTGGCTGAAGAGGGAGGCTGTGCTGCCTATTCAAGCATTGGGGACGAACCATTAGATGTTGTTAGGGACTCGGGCTTAGGTTATCTTAGGTAGTTTATTGAGTTGACTTCATCTTTACTTGTTCCAGCTCACTAAAAGTTAGGCTACTAAAATAAGGTAGCCTAAGTGTGGCCTAATTCCATGACTAAAATATTTCGTCCCTTATGCTCTAGGTGTCCAAGTCTTCCGATAACTTTAAGCTCCACCGAGTGTAGACGTGGCAAATAAAGCTTATTGCAGATGAACCTGTTGGGTGACCTTTTGAGTTCTGCGTTACTTCTCAGCCCTAGACGAGAAACTTAGATAACGAATCCCATCCTTACCCTTTGCATCGTGAAGAACCTTGCATATTGGCTTCAGCCACTTACTCCTCATTCTCAAATGTGTTGACCAAAGTTCCGATGTGTGGCAAAATCTCAACTCTAAATTCGTCGCCAGCCTGGAGATTCTCTTTGGGATTCTTTCCCATTCCTACGCCTGCGGGTGTACCTGTGATGATAACTGTTCCGGCAGGGAGGGTCGTTCCTTGTGATAGAAAGCTGACGAGCTTGGGGATGCTGAAGATGAGGTCGCTGTGCAAGGTTAGTGGCCGAATTTGGAGCTGATTGGATGGATACTTACTCAAGTGAACAGTCTTGTAAAACCTTGCCGTTCTTCAGCCCCCGAATGTGCAACTTTGAGGGATCCGGTATAGCCGACGTTGAAACCAAAACAGGGCCTATCAGATTAGCACTCCTCCCAAACACAGTCATGTAAACCCACCAATAGGACAAGCTCCATCAAAGCCCTTAGAAAAGCACCACTGGCTCTGATTGAGTTGCGAAACACGACTCGATACATCGTTTGCAGCTGTATAACCGAGCACATAATCCATGGCATTGTCTTCAGAGACGTTCTTGGCTGGTTTGCCGATGATGACTGCTAGTTCGGATTCGTAATCGCCACTTCCGTCGTTTTGAGTGATCTTGGGAAGATATGTGGGAGACGGGTAGGGATCGCCTAGAGCCGTGTTTGGTTTGCTAGATGGATTAGTTGGATGTTATTGGGGAGGAGGATGAGGAGCCTTACAGGAAGAGGGTTGGGATGGTGGGAATGTCCATTTTTACTTCTTTAGCGTGTTGGACGTACTATTCTCATGTTAAGAACATCCAAACAGAGATAGAAGGGCAACTTGCGTTCAAACCGATGCAGCGAATGGTTCCGACCTCTTCCTGAGCCAAAGGCGATAGGACCCTCTCAACAGACTCAGTTCTGTCTGTTCGGGAACCAGGTGAAAGGACGGAGCTTCCGGAGAAGACAGTTACAGAGACATCCTTTCCTTCACGAGCTGCAAGACCGATATCTTGGTCTTCTTGTGTTGGCTCGCCGATTAGAATGGTTGATGGGTCAGACTTGGGGATGAAGCGCACAAGGCCTGGATCATGATCAGAATTGCCGGATTGCTGGCTGGGGTGGTTACATACGCTTGAACGATGAGGAACTCATTTTACTTGCTTACAGTATAGTAAATCTCAATACTTCACACTTTCAAAGAAATATCTCATCAATTCATACTCGCAATGCTTACTCCCCTCATGATGGAGCCTCCTACATCGGAGGTTGTGGACCTCGGGCTGTATTCCCCCGCACTTCAACGCGGGGTGAAATCGGACGTTGTGGATCGAACCAATCAGCGACCGCAGAAACGGAAGTGAGATTCTGAAAACGAAAGATATATCCGTCCTTCATCGTGAGATGACATCCATTCGCGAATGGCATAACTACATGATTAAACTTGATCACGGTCAACGTCGTGGAAAACTTTTCTCGACCCAATACCTTGCCGGTTGAACACACCTGCGGGACAGCAACGGGGCAGTAACAGTCATGACGTCTCAACCAAGCGACAGTGAGGGCTTTCGCCAGTACCTCCCCGACCTCGACACCCCCCGTTTTCAAGACATGAAAAGGCACGATGCGCATACCTACGCCGAGAACTTCAAACAAAATGCACAACCCCCATGGCTTCATGGCCTATGGCTGCATTGGCGCAATCTATTCCAGCAACCTTATCAAGGCATCACCTCAGATGGTACTTCTAATTCCACTGTTCATCTTACCCGACTAACAGTCCCAGGTGTGGTAAAAGAGGGTCTTTTCGAGCTTCAAGATGAGGGTATTCCCATCGGCATTATCGTCGAAGCAGCAACTAGACTCTGCAACAGTCTCAGCGACGACCAGAAGCAAAAGACATTTTATCACATCGACAATCCCGAATGGCGCAGCTGGTCCAATCCTGAATTCCTCCTCAGTGACAAAGGTCTCCGTCTCGATGAAATCACAACCGATCTACGAACCAAAGTACTTAAGATCCTGGAAGTCACCCTCTCCCCAGAGGGATACGAAAAAGCGCTTGGCGCAATGCGCGTAAACCATTTCCTAGGCGAATTAGTCGAAACGCCCTCCATCATGAACGAATATTCCTACAATTTTGTTCTTTTCGGCGAACCCTCCATTGAGCGACCGTGGGGCTTTTCCTTTTACGGGCACCATCTGTGTTTGAACATATTTCTGTATAAAACTCAGATCATCGTGTCGCCTTGGTTCACTGGTGCGGAACCCAACCTGATTGACGAAGGACCTTATAAGGGCACACGGATCCTACATCGGGAGGAAGAAATGGGTTTGCGATTGATGCAGAGTCTTTCAGATGAGAAGAAGAAGGTTGCCCAGGTGTATAAACTCATGAAAGACCCAGCTATGCCGCCTAAACGCTGGAACCACGATGATCAACGCCATTTATGCGGCGCATACCGCGATAACAGAATCGTTCCCTACGAGGGTATTCTCGTATCCAAAATGAGCACCTCACAACAAGAATACATCCTCGAAATCGCAAACCAGTTCCTGTTATACCTACCCGCCCAAGCACGGATGATGTACCTTAAAAGAATCGAGAAGTGGTTCCACGAGACGTATTTCTGCTGGATTGGTGGGTATGAAGACCATGATCCGTTTTATTACAGGATTCAAAGTCCGGTTATCATCTTTGAGTTTGATCATCACTCTGGTGTGTTTTTGAACAATAAGGAGCCAGCGAAGTTTCATATTCATACGTTGATGAGAATGCCTAATCGAGGGGATTATGGAGTTGCTTTGAAGGGGCTGATACCCGGTGTCGAGCAGGAATATTTATGGGAGGGATAGATAAGTAGTTCAAGAGAGGAAATGGTATACTAGTCTAGACCGTACAAATATGCGTAAGAAGCAAAAGCTCCAGCCAATACAACAACAGGCCATCGCCATGAAGATCCAGTCTGACTCTCCTTGTATCTCTTGGCCCAATCAAGCTCATACCCAATACCCACCTCCAAAGACCTCTTCCAGGCAGGTCTAGCTTCACATCTCTCATACCACCCCTTCAACCTCGGGAACTTCTCCAGATCAACCATTCCTGGATGAACAGCCAGATCCACCCCCATCTTGACCGCAATATCGGCCCTCGACAAGTCACTCCCCATCAAATAATCCCTTCCCTCAAGTTCATTCTCAACAACCTGCAGCGCATTATCGACCTCCTCATTCAACCAACCCTTATTCAAACCCCAGCCCAATAGTCTTACTATCGGGCTTAACGGGAAGGGAACTTGGGTTGGGAGGACGTAGAAGAGGTGCTTTATACCTAGTCGTGCAATGATGTCTCCGACCGCGAGACTGATGAGATAATCCTCGCGAACACGGTCATCGGGAGTCTTGGAGTAGGTTTGGGTGAGGTACAGCATGCAGGTGCTCATTTGAGTGATTACGCGCCCGTCTAGAAGGATGAGTTGGGGCGCGTGGCCTTGAACGTGGGTTTCTTTCATGCCGAGTTGGCGCTCGGTGACGGGTCGGTCAAATTTGGTGATGTCGTAATCTACGTTGAGTTCTTCTAGAAGCCAGAGGACTCCTTGGGTGCTTGGAGAGTGCTGAGTAAGATGTCAGTGCAGAATTCGCGATGATGAGACTTTGGGACGTACCGCGAGGTAGATAAGCCTCGGCTTCATTGACTTCTCCGTTTCGGCCATCCTGGCGTTTCTGGCGTCACTGAGATGTCTTGAAGGATTGAGAGGACCTCTTAACCGTAAGAAATATTAAAGATGTAAGATAAGCATCGGACCATGCGGTCCTGCGGACTCTTTATACAAGCAAGTCTTGGCAGCTGACTGCTATAAGCCTACGGACCTACCGACCAATAACATTCCAGCGGCAGCGAGAATTGGCTTACGGCAGCGCTAAACAATATTTCAATCTCAGTTCAGTGACAATCTCACAGGTGCGACGTGAAGAATGTTAATCGGAAAGTGTATAGCCGCGTGTCATCCGTCCTCAAGCTGAGCGTGGTTGGCTGCTGGAATATTCCAGTTGGATGAAATGGTTAACGGGGAGGGTTCGCGGCGTACAACATTAGCTTCAACTGAAAAAGCCGAACCCAATCTCAATGAATCGTTATATATTTCATAATAGCATATTGATTTACAAGGGCGTATTTTTGAATTCAATATATATTCAGCGTCAATTCTGGGTTAGCGTATACGTCTTTATCAGACGGAAAAGCGGATATTCGCAGAATGCCGACACATGTGTTGGACGTCATTTTCATATCAATCCATCTACGTCATCCATATCGAAAAAGATATATTAACTGAGCTTATCCTTCACTTGCTTTTAATAAAACTAGGAAATATCACTTACATCCACATATCTTTGAACCGTTTCATCATGTCTCATGTCCAAGTCTTCTCAATCGCAACCTCCCTCGTCGCCTCAGGCGGGATCGCCACCCTAACATTCTTCGACATTCCCGAACTTCAATCCCAACCCGCCTCGCGCTCACTTCCATCCATTCGATGGCTCTTTAGTCGCGGCTCTCACGTGTTTCCATCAGCCTCCCTATTCTCTACTCTGGGCTTCATATACTCCGCCTATGCTGCCAATTCCACTTCCGGCCCACTATACTCCATCTCTACCAACACGCCTAAAACGAATGGCTTTTTACTAGCTGCAGCACTTTCGTTTGGCATCGCGCCTTTTACTCAACTCATGATTCCTACCAACTTTGCGCTTATCAAGAAGAACAATGAACTTGGTGGGGCAAGGAGCCAGAAGGCAGGTGGTGGAAAGGTTGATAGAAGTGCATTGGACTCTGTCATGGGTAGTGGTGAAGGCGATGAATTCACGGATTTAAGTGGGCCACAGGAACGCACGAAGAATGAATCGACTGAGGAAGACGACGAGAAAGTAAGGGAATTGTTGGAGAAGTTCCGCTGGCTTAATCTTGTAAGGGCTGTCCTTATTGGAGCTGGAGGTGTTGTTGGTCTGTATGCTGCCCTGTAAGAACCACATAAAATCCACATCATTATTACTCGTGGTAGCCGCCACAACCGGGTAGATAATCAATCTGAAACAACACACCAAAATTACCTGATATCAATCTGTTGGTTCAACCAACAGAGACCCCGCGCCTCCGCACATAGAAACCGATTGGCCCGTCAGCCCTGGCGGAATCTTCAGCGCGCCAGCTGTTTCATCAATGATGACTAACCACGTCAGCAAACGAAACACCGCATTTTCATGTTCTTTCAATCCTACTCAAACAACAACTGCATCATGGCGGCTGTTGAGGCGCCGTTTGACAAGGAGTTCGGGTTTCTTAAATTCCATGATGATGTTGGATTCGAAGGCCAAGATGAGATAGCTGTCAAACGGACAGCTTACTGGTCCCACTGTGGCCCGTTGATCGACACGTCAGAAGGTCTCCCATCAACATTTCACGATTTTGAGAAAAGAACCTTTATGGGTTCACTGCAAGAAAGACTGATTCCATTCCTGAATCGCGCAAATGATGTCCTTCAAGAAAAGGGCTTTCACCATTACTTTCTCACAATACGAGCTTCCACCCCCACAAACGAATTTGATCGGCCGAGATGGCATACCGACGAACTCTTCTTCACCGACACACTACCAGGAACACGGCTCGGCCTGGAATCATCATACACGAAGGCCCATCAGAATAATGGAACGAACTGGAAGATTTGCACAACCCTTCTCGGCCCATCAACACTCTTCATCCCCCCCACACACCAATCATCAGCCCGTTCCGCCCAAGAATCTGCCAGACGCGCCGCAAGTACAGAGCATAACTGCTCGTTTCTCACATGTATAGCATGCGCAGCAGCTTCCGATGCTGTACGCAATGAGCTTGCCGCCACACTTGGGCCGTGTGGCGCGGAGGTGGCGGAGTTAGGAGAATGTGCTGTGTTCAAAGTTGGACGCGAGTTTGGAGCTGTTCATTCGGAGCCATGTATGAGTGAGGGTGATAGTGGAAGGGTTTTTGTGAATGTTGTGCCGGGGACGGAGGAGGAACTTAGGGAGCTGATGGGGAGATGGGGAATGGAGTTTCCGAGACAGTGGGAATTTCCTAGACAATTGGGGATTGGGGATTATTAACATTGTTATTGGAGTTCTATTATCTACATGATTTTGCGAGGGCACGTTGACAGATTGAAAGTAATTTTTAGTAGCATGAATCACGAGTCGTTTTTAAGCACGTCCTGCCTGTTCAAGTTTAAATCCTTCATTCTGTTCTTCAAAATAGGTGGATCAACTGAGCCCACGCATCGTCGCACCCTGCCCACTCTTATTTACTGTTTATAGCACTACCAATAAATACCACTTCAACCGCAGCGAACCTACAGCCGACGTTAGACCTCGTTCACGGAAACTGTATACTATACTCACGTAGCCGTAGTAGCAAATATCTCAATCCTCTTGGCACTAGTAAAAAGCTCCAAGACCACCGCAAACACGACCGTGAACACAACAGTAAGACCAAGTCTGAGAGTCGTCGATGGGAGAGTATTCAGAACAAATATGCTCAAGACAGGAAGTGCCGACGATACCATGACGGCAACCAGATTACTCGCTTTGATGAGCTTGGAATCTGAATACGAGGTCAACCCAGATTCGACGTCGACGACTCTGCCAGTCTTGATCGTATGACTGAAGACACGATGAAATACTCGGGCCATGACGTCCATGATGAATTTGGTGAAGGGGTCAGAGTCTTCAGTTGCTTGACGGAGCGAGATGTATTTTGTCACGTCTTCAGGTCTCCAAGTGTATAGTTCGGTGCCACCCATTTTCGCGGTGAAGTTGTCGCCGCCCTTGGGATCTGTGAGCCAGTCTTGTAATGCTTCTAATTGCGACTTTTGGGGAGTTGGTAGTTTTGATAATTCTGCGACTTTATTGCGCATAAGTCGTTTGTCTAGGGTAATTGTAGAAGTTTAAGCAAGTACCTACCTTGAAGAAGTAGAGTGTCTGGCTTGTTAGATGAGGCTGTAGAGGGAGGGATAAAACTCACTATACTCAATAGTCTTTGACCGTAGAGTATTCAGAAGGCTGAACTGATTATTACCATCGTTATGAGCTTCCTTGTCCCCTCCCACCGGTGCCGAATGACGCAGGGCGTGGAAACTACCAGAGTAAATCTGTCCTCCATCGTCATCCTGCTTAGATTTCAATTGAAAGCGATATTGAAGCTCGATGATCTCTGCTTGTAGCGCCATCAACTGTATAATATTAATTTCATCAAACCTCCGGAAAATCGCAAAATTGTTATCCTCCTCCATAATTCTGGCGAGCCGGTGATATCTTTGCGGTGCGTCCGTCATTATTTCTGTATGTTATCTGTTTGTAACTTTTTTTACCTGCTTCCAAGCATGAATAGTTGAAGAGAAAAGGGAACACTTGAAATGTTGGCGGGATAGAAGGGGACTAGGATATCTTGGGGTTGAAACAGGCTGTCGTATGAACTGCGCCACAGACGATAGTCTACGCCCGTTATTGGACGGCGAACACACTTGTATGACATGCTCTCAATGTAAGTGGGTAAATCAATGTTGGAGGCCGCAGACAGGCTGTGCTTGAAGAACGCCTTATGTACATTATTTCCACTTTCTCTTCAGTTATGTATCAGTCTGACTTATAAATACCCCGTAAATCCCTGCGCCCTGTGGACTCTGCCTCGGCGAGTAAAACACACAGATACAAAGAAATAATAGCATATCATTCCTCCAAGACCTTTACCATCTGCCAGCAACTGCCGACCATGGACCCTTTCCTTTTCGCGGCGACTTTAACGTCGCTCGCCTCATTTTCTGCCTCAGGTCTTCTGCTGATTCAAAACTATGTTAACAGCACCAGAACGCTGAAGAGAATTCAAACAGAAGTTCAAATTATCCACCTTATACTGGAAGAATGTCATTCAACACTCCCTGAAATCGGGTCATTACCGCAATCAATCACATTGATCGCAGAGAGCTGCATTTACAGACAGTATGATCTGTTAAAGTTACTCGATCGATTATCACGTCCTAAAGCGCCAAGATGGATACGTTCTGCGTTTATCACAATTAAACAGGACGAGTTACTAGTTGCCTATAACTCGTTTCGTGACTCTGTGCTTCTACTCAGAGATCTCTCATCATCGTGAGTCGAAGCTTCATGAGTCTTCTTATGTTTACTGATGAGAATAAGGCTCCGAACAGAACAACACTTCCTGAAACTCGGGTTCGTACTTCCCTGTTTACTCAAGGATAATGCTCACAATCCGACAGTATCGCAATAGCCCAGGTTCTATACGAGAACGATGAAGAGGATATCAGCGCTACTCCTACCGGCACCTCGACCACTAAACCATCACCATCTTCCAAGAAGAAGACGCAAGCCGCATTTGCCGCAGACGTACAAGAACTAATGACCAACGACTTTACCCGTAGTCTTGTTGTCATCATCCAAACAAGAAACGAAGATGGGATCCTCTTCCCCCAATTCGTGCCGTTGCGAAGCAAATACGACACAGGCAGCGATGAGAACTTTGTGAGCGCGGAGATACTGAATAAGAACGGGATTGATCCTGCATTGATCACTACGATTCCTGAGGAGAACCGGAAGAAGCGTGAACTACAAATGCTGAACAACTTTACCTTTATCCCAAAGCAAGAAGTCCGGCTATCCTGGCACAAGCACAACGACATGAAACAACGGCAAGACGTTTTTATTATCGTGGAAGATGCACCCTTTGACGTGTTGATCTGTTCAAAGCTATGGAAGGTTGATTCAGTCAGAACAGGCTTGTTCCTGTTTGGGAGGAACAAATCGAAAGGTATGTGTTTCATGTTATGGACCGTGGCTTAACTAACACATTGCTAGCTGAGAAACGCGAGCAGAAAGAAAGGGCTGAAAGGGAAGAGAGGGATGCGCAGACTATGATCAAAGAGCAGTTGGAAGAAGCGGAGAAACTTGTTGCACGAGGTTGAGGGATCATTTAGTATAGGGTATTCACTATCGTTACTGAATCTCATGAGCTGATATGGCACAAATGAAGAGCGAAGCGAATACTTGGATTCTTGTAGAACTAGACCAGGCTATGTTGGGCAAAGAAGCAGCACTCGTATTAATAAAGGCTACTTCTTCACATGTTTCAACTTGTCTTCAGCGCCATCATACTCCCAGTCGCCATTGGATGTGATGTGCACTTTAATGTTCTATTTTCAGGCTCAAGTGTTGAAACGCTAAGCAATTGTGGATATACAGGTGTAGGCATGAACAGCCACCAATCTGATGGGATAACAATAAAACTTGGAAGCGCCCAGGGCGGTCTGGTTGTTGGGTACTTGAATCAGGCTGAGCGCTTCGAGTTTTGATTGGTGAGATATACGGAAAACGACTTGAATGAAATTGAGCCGTGTGACAAGTCACTTTACTTGCAGCAACCAAATTCTGTACTTCATATTACTGGTGGCCTGATTTACTCTGGGCGGGGTCATTTGTGTCAGCATTGTTTATTTATCTGTTCAACTTTGGCAACCAACATTTTTTGTGAATCTGGTTTCTCGTCTTTTATACAGCGCTTTTTTATCAACATCAGAATAAATCCATTTGGTATCACTCAGCTGCAGATAAGATATAATGAATTCATCTCAGTCAGAAGGTGATGGCCAGCAAACTACCTACCCCCGGCTCATCGAGGAAAGAAACCTCGCATTCCGGGAGGTCGAACCTGGAGGATCCCCAGTCGAGACGTTCCTTAAAGTCTGGCCTCGCCTAGAGCCTCATTACGGAACCATGGTGGAACAGCTGAAAAAGGCTTTGGAGGAAGCGCTGAGCGTTCGCTGCACCGTTTCTGCACGTGTGAAATCCTTGAGTTCAATTACAAAGTCAATTGAACGACGGCAAATTCACCGTGGAGTACAGTATAAGGCAGTTGACGAGATCTTTGACGACCTACATGACCTCGCGGGCTTTCGTATTGTCGTTGACTACCCGTCGGGTATCTCAATTACCAACGCCTTCGTCACTAAGAACTTTAAAGTGAACTGTACAAATGTCTTCAACGCAGATAGAGAAGTCCCCGATACCTGGAAACCTACTTTCGGTTCATTTCAGAGCAAGAACCATCATGTTCTCCTGCATCCCGGTGCCAAATACCCGCTCAGCCCCTTCTGCGGAACCTTGTTTGAGATACAGGTCTTCAGTCTAGCTGACAGCCTATACAACAGGCTGGCACATCCTTTACTCTACAAGAAGTCATCCGGGCAATTGTCTATCAAAGAGCAGAAAATGATCGACGTCGCACATGGAATTTCACTTTGCTACTGGATATGTCTCTCTTGTATGGAAGACCGTCTTGAAGGGAATGAATCGCAAGAGATTCCCATTCCGATTCAGAAACTCGCCCAACTGGAAGGGGACCAGCCTGCCGACATGGAGTCCTTCGTGAAAGCCACACCCTATTCAATGCCCGCATCTGGTGAAAGGATTCCCATCGAAAAATGCTTGATTACTGTCAAAGATCTGTCAAAAGAAGCAATGTCTACAGAACAGCTTCATGGTCGACTTTCTATGCTACTAAAGTATGTTATTGATCTGCAGCTTATGCTTTCCTGCACTGACCAAAGAATTATAGTGGTTCAACCCAGACATCCACAACCAATGCAAACTATGGATCCGGTCATATTGTGCAGAATTATGGTTCCGGTAACAATAACGCGTATAGTGCAGGAGGGAACATAACGATTGGTAAGCCTTGACAATACCAATGAACGATCTGTGAGGACCTGCTAGATAGCAGAAGAACAATCAAGTCCATTGTGTTATATCAGAGCCTCTCAGATACAATTGATTCTGTATCACAGCTATTTTGACTCAATTGCTAACTCGTTAATATGTCTAGCCAAGGGAGATACGGAGGACGAGATTCGCGACGCCTTCTGGGTAACGGATCCCGAATCTCACAAAGAAGACATCCAAGAGCGCAAGGGTGGTCTGATTGAAGAATCGTATCATTGGATTCTACATGACGAACATTTCACAAAATGGTATGATCAAGAGTACCCACTGCTCTGGCTAAACGGCGATCCCGGCAAAGGCAAGACAATGTCCGTATGCGGTATCATCGACCACATCAGTGCCTTGTCAGACTCCAACACCATTCTTTCATACTTCTTCTGCGATGCCAGCGACTCGAACTACAACGACGCCCCCTCGGTTTTGCGTGGCATTGTATATTCCGTCATTTTCCAAAACAGTACGGCCTTGTCCTATGTTCGAGAGCAATTCAAGGAACTTAGTAAGCCACTCTCCGATCCCAGATTCGCATGGCATGTATTGCAAAAGATCTTCGTTGGTATATTTAGCGCAATTAAGTATCAAAGGGCGTACTTGATCATCGATGCGCTTGACGAATGCAGGGAAGGCCGCGACAAACTTCTCGAGTTTATCGTCAAGCAATCATCATCGCTGCCGGTCAAGTGGCTTGTTTCAAGTCGCAAATGGCCAGTCATCAGGGAGTTTCTAACGACTTGCCCTAAGTTGCTGGAAATGACCTTGGAGGCCAATGAGAAAAATGTCTCTGCGGCAGTTAGCCTTTACATATCGCATCAAGTGGAAGAACTTTCGAAAATCAAACAATACGACACGCAAAGGAAAAACGCCGTTGAAGACCGTTTACGTTCAAAATCAAATAATACATTCCTATGGGTTTCTCTTGTTTGTCAAATGCTCAAACGGATCCCTGCGTGGCAGACTATGAAGAGACTAGACGGATATCCGGCCGGGCTTGAAGCACTGTATGGGAGAATGTTGGAGCAAATCCAGCCTTCGTCTAGAGAGGAAGGTCATCTGGGTTTTGATGGGCTATACGTGCAGATCATTTCCTTCACTCTGTGCGCTTTTAGACCTTTATCTTTGGATGAGCTTTATCATTTGATTGACGATGAGGAGATCGCAATCAAAGAACTCGAGGATATCGTTGCTCTCTGCGGTTCATTTTTAACGATTCAACATCGGGTCGTTTACTTCATACATGATTCTGCAAAGGGCTACTTACTTAATGAAGCAAGCGGTTTCAGATTTGACCGGAAACAGCAACATGCTGTACTGTTTTCACAATCACTCAGCAATCTGACACGGTCACTCCACCGCGATATCTTGCACCTAGAATCTAGAAATCCACGAACAGTGCAAGAAGGTCTTGTATCCATCTCATACCAGAGCCTCCACTGGATCTCTCACTTGATTGAGTCTGAGCCGTCTACAGTAAGACAAGAATTGATGGATGGTAGCCTTGTCGACAATTTCCTGCGCCAGAACTTCCTGTTTTGGCTCGAAGCTCTTGGCCATCTCAAGTCTATTGGCCTTGGTATAAGTGGGATGTTGAAGATCGAACGTATGCTTGACGTATGTAGTTTGTATCTATTGAATTCCAGTGTTGCTGATCAGCGATAGAACTATACCTGTCAACTCAAAGACCTTGTCCAAGACGAAGTTCGATTCATCCGTTACCACCAGTTTGGGATCGAGCAGTCCCCTCTACAGGTATATCCAATGTTGAACTTTACCCCATATCAGAGTAGAACCAGGAAAGTCTATGAGTCACAAGCTCCAGGCTTGTTTACTTTGCAACAAGGCGTACATGATCACTGGAGCCCATGTATATTGACATTGGAAGGTCATACTCATGATGTTTATTCTATTGCGTTTTCTCACGATGGACGTCTCTTGGCATCAGGATCCCACGATGAGACAGTTAGGATCTGGGATGTATTAACCGGCGTGTGTCTACATATACTTCTGGGACACGATGGCGACGTTAGCATATTGGCTTTCTCACCCAAGAACTATAACGTTGCAACTGGATCCGACGATAACACTATTAAGATCTGGGATGCGAACGTGGGTGTTTTGCTTCGAACACTGCATTGCCATAACGGCCCCGTTTCCGCCTTAACCTTCAGCAAGAACGGGGAACTTTTGGCGTCAGGCGGCGACGATGGGACAATAACGTTGCTTGACACAACTACCGGCAAGTGCACACGGAAGTTGATAATCGATGGCGGTTATTCCGGAGTCTGGTCTATTGCTTTCACGCATGATGACCAGATCCTGTCATGCGGCACCCGCAATTCCGTGCTCATATGGGATCTGAGGAATCAGACTGGACCCCACCGAGTCGAAATGAAGCAACCCTATTTTCCGCCTGAGTCGGTTATATCATCACCACAGACGAATGAACTGTTTTTTATAAGAGACCATGATATTGAGGTGTGGAATCCAGCTACAAAGACGCGTATCAGGACAATCAGATACTCCAGTCGTGGACCAACATATGGGCAATCAGTCATACTCTCCAGGCACGGAATGTTGGTTGGAGTGATTTTAGGCGACGAAGTTAAGATCCTCGATCCTTCGACGTTCCAGTGGGTTGCACATATTGAAAAGCATTCACGAACCAGTTCCGTCTCGCCAACGTCTGATATTCTGGCACTCACATCTGGTATGCAAATCAAGATCTGGGATATGTCAAGTATATCTCATTGGAAACATTCGTCACCGGCCGTTTATACCAACCCGGCGTTCTCCAGCGATGGCTCGTTGGTTGTCACGGAATCAGATACAGAAACGAAGCCAATCATCTGGAGATCTTGTATTGACGGTTACAGATCTTTTGCTGAACCCTTTCGTGTCATTCAAAGTGTATCATCCTTTAATCCAGATAGCGGATTGGATGGACCCTGGCGTAGTGGGCATATGCCTATCTTCTCATTCGATGGTCAAATGGTTGTACTGCCATACCGCAAGGAAATCCACATTATACATGTCTCTAAAGAGGGGGCTGGCTTCACAGTCTCGTTTCCCGACTATAGCTATGGTGTGCTGGGGTTTTCTCACGATAACCGATGGCTTGCAGTCCCGTTCGCTGACCACGTCAGTATTTTTGAGTTTGGCATCCCAATTGCAGAAATCACATCATCCACGAAAGAGAACCTGTCGTGGGGAGATGCTGGGTGCTCCTTCTCCCACGATAGTAGAAGTCTCGCCGTATATCGTGGAAATTACATCTATTTGTATGAGACCAACACATGGCGACGCACCTTCACCCTCTGCAACATGGAACAAGCCGGCTTCTGCCTCGAAAGTCGTAATGTCGTATTTTCTTCTGATGACAAATTTCTTGCAACTACCTCACGTAATTGGTTCAGTGAGGGGACTGAACTGAACGTCTGGAATCTTGAAACAAAAGCTTGCACGAGAAAGCTATGCACAGAAGGATATTTTAAGCCTCTCAAGCTAGAAATGTCCACGTTTTTGCAATTGGAGACTAATTTGGGTACGTTCCAAATCATTAATGACAGGATCCAACCAATTATCCCACCAAAGTATGCGATATCTGAGGATTTTCAATGGATACTTAAAGACTCCGAGCGCTTAATATGGCTCCCACCAGATTATCGACCAAATTGGGGCACCCCTGCCGAATTCCGATTTTGCAGGATTTGCTCGAAATTCAAACTTGCAGTTAACACGACTGATCGCCGTTTAGTAATTCTTGCACTTCCATGAAGGATATTATTTGTTGCAAGGTGAGAAATGCTGTCAAAAGGAATGGGCCGAAAAGGAAGAGAGAGATGCGCGAATCACTACCAAGTAGGAGTTAGAAGAAGCGAAACGACTCGTTGCATGAGGTTATTTGGAGTAACGATTTTAGGTAGTGTTTTGAAAAGAACACTCATGACAGGATCCACTGAATATTTACGATCCATTCGAAATATGCGATTCATTCGACTCATCCGCAGCTATTGCATCAGTGTATTCCTAGAGATCAACCTTGACGGCGATCATACTCTTCGAATAAAATCCTGTGACAAACAACCAACCCTTCTTCTTCCCACCTTCCAAAGCCGGATCAATCCCAATCAAGACAGCCGTAGCGGCTGACCTCAACCTCTTTCCATCATCCTCAAAAAGAAGCTTCTTCTCCCACTTTCCATTCTTATGCTGCGCGAGCCACACCATCACTGGTTCTGTTCCAGTAGCTACACCGACTGACTTTGCTAGATCGCCTGCTTTTGATAGGCCGGCCGATACGTAACCGCTGCTGTCACCTCCGATGTTGGAGTATGGGTCCGAGTACCATGAAGGATTATCAACAGCTGTGTTAAATGGAATGGTTTCGAGGACGGAGAGCGTGTTGTTGACGTTGACGTTGACGTTTGCGATATGAATGTCGCCGCTTGCTGCGCTTCCGATGGCGATTTCGTTGGGTGTTCTTCCGTGACCGAGACCATTGTTGTTATGAAGGCCCGTAAGTGCGATAGAAGCCTCAATCCCAGCCTGAGAGTCTCTGGAAGACAACTCCGTGATCTGAACAAAGATCGTGGTAGACCATTTCGCACCGTAGTATACGTCCTCAATCTGTCGCATAACGCCCTCCCGATAATAATGATCATTGGTAACATAAAAGCTATCCAAAGACCTTATCACAAGATCATTCGGTGTCTGAATCAACGGATGAGAAATAGACCGAACATACTTGGCCGTAGAAGACCCAATCCGATGATGGAAAATTTCGATCTGAGAAGCCGCTTTGTTCCCAGCAAAAGTCTTGTCCATCACATAGTCCGGATTGGGAAGATGATTGATCGCGAAGATATACACAGCACCATCATCTTCAGGATCAGTTATAACATCAATCCCATGGGTAACAAACGTATCCCCAAACCCTTCAAATTCCAATCTTTCGCTAGTGAAAGTTTTCGGATCGATGACGTGCAGAGACCCACGCATCTTGCGGGGATCGTGAAGAACGCCAAGACCAGGAAACCACGAGAATCGGCTCTCAAACGAATCTTCACACGCGGTAAAGAGTAATTTACTCGGCTTGTGAAGGTGAAGATCTTCGCAGAGCATTGTGTCGGGAATGGTTATGAGGTTGCCATCTTCGATAACGGTGGGGTTTGGCTGGCGGAAGACGCCAAGGACGGTGGTGAAGCGGGCTATTGGTCGGGCAAGAAACGCGGCGAGACCAATGGTTATCGCGGACAAGGCGAGGGCTTTGGGGCTTGCGATTGAGGATTTTTGTGAGGACATTTTGATGGTGTTAATGGAAGGTTGAAGGTCATGGAAAGTGGATGAGGGGACGGGGATGGAGATGGGGACGGGCACTAGACTAAACTGATGTGCCGAGGTCCAATTCTTTGACAATTTGGGATTGGTTTGTTAACGATCGACATAGCCGTGATCTAACTACATTTTCGAGAGCGAACCCGTCAAGATAGCAGCAAAAGTAGTTGTTGAGCGCATAAGAGATGAAATGATTTGGTCACTTAATGCCAGTTTAGACCAGCAACCGGGCCACTTTATTCTCGAAGGCTGAGTCTTAGAAGAGCTTTTCCCAGGCCGATAAATAGTAGAGGGAGCTTCATTAAGAAGAAAGAATTTGGAAAATGTCTGGTATGGATATTGAGATCAGACACTCATCCTGAGTTAAGCCAGTAGGTATACGAAATACTACCGTTGATGTCACATGATCACATTTATTGCTGTTCAGCAGTGTCTACCGTGCTGCATGCCCGCAATGCGTTCTAAAATTAAGAAGGGGAGGTTTCATCAAGCCTCCTGCCTTGCACTGTCAGGGAGCTGATTTCGGATATTGGGGAAGGTACTTTGAGAAGGCCATGGAATCGCTTCGAAGGTTATCATCTGCCCTCACCAACTGGAAGAGGTGTCGCACCTGCCGTGCTCGAGATCAAGAAGAGAGACATACCCTAGCTGCGATTCCCACCGTGAAAATTCTTTCTTCCTCTTGCATCAAACATCTTTCAAATCTGCCACCGCACGTGCGCAGTCCCCAAGAACAGCATCTCTCCATACCCATCCGCGATACCGCCACTTCGCATCTAGGCTGTTTCTGCCTCCGTAGAGGTATGTACCTTGAACCTCTCTGATTCATTATTTTCCAATACTAACGTTTAGCTCAGGCACGTATGGCCGAGATGCGGGCCATCAAGGCCGAGAAGACCGAGAAGAAGAAGGACGACGACGAAGACACCAAGACCGTCCAAGTCCATTATTACCTCCTATTATCCTTATCAACAACACACTTGTAAGTTCTACTTCCTACCTACTGACAAGGCTGAAGGTAACAAGTCTAGAACAACAACCAACATCCTTAACATCGGAACTCTCCTCGCCATCATTACCGCCATCATTACGGCATTTTTAACCCGCCCATATCGTCACCCTCTCCACGGGGGGCGGGAGAAACTCTTCGGAGGCGAATGACGATACGGAGACCTCGTTAGTCAGCCCCTCGTCGCCCGCGTGTTTCGCTGCCACCACGACAGCGGGGGCTCGGAACGTCACTTGTTCCATCGTGCCGCAGGCTGATACAAGCTGCAGCCGAACAACAACAACCGCGGCGGCCGTGGCGGCCAACCCCCTCGGGGGCCCGTAAGTAGCGCTTGATCCAATGTGAAGAGGTTGCCCGCTAACTGATACCCTTTCAGCGCCGCCAACACCTTGTATGTTGGAGTCTTTTCCGAGCATGCTGCAGTATCTTGCTAACAATCTATAGTATCAGAGCCAAGAGGCCTGGTGGAACGTGAAACTAATCTTGACCAGCAGCACTTGAGACATTCGTCACTGATATCAAGCAGACATCCTCCCATTGGCGAACCACCACCGGCGCCCCCTCCGCTCCTCCTCCTCCTCCTCCTCCTCCTCCCCCAAACCTCCTCCCAGCTGGCCCTCGAGGCCGAGAAGGTACAGTGTTTAAATCTACTTCCATTCTATTACTTCTCACTGCTAACTTCACCACAGAAGAAGCCAGCTTCCGACGAGGAATCGAGGGGTGGAAGATGAGAGCCCAAAAAGGAAGAACTTGGCAAGGACGGTTCGAAGGGTGTTTATGTACAACTACATATTCAAATGCATGCTATTCTCAACGGTCTTCCATGCCACGGCGGTCACGATCTTGCCCTTCTGAATGGGACAACAGCTGCATGGAATAACAGAGCCTTCCGACTTTTCATAGCACCCGGTCCCGTCCGTTGCAGCAGGCGTGTGCGGATTGAACTTCGGCGACCTCGGTGAAGAGACAGTTAATGGCTCTAAGCCACACTAGGACATTGAACAGGGCCAGGCGAGGGATTGACGACGTGATGAGAAAGGCAATTGACTGGTTGACACACGTCCCTGATCCAAACTTGCTTCTTCTCATCCGTTATGATAAGTCAGTGACAAGAGAGCATAAAGGATGAAATGTTTTGACGACTTTATGAAAGCTTAGACTAACCCTTAGACGAGTCTTTTGCAAGAACATAGTCATTCACGATTCTGAACTTCTCAAAATGTAATCAATAATATGCAAGATCAATTCATGTGATATCTAACGCCGCCCAATGCAATCATCCAAAACCTAAAGATAATAAATAACCCGTCCCTCGAACAGCCTTCTGGCCGTTCTAGACACAGCACAGCTAGCAATCTCATCATCACCCTTCTTCTCCACCAACACAGGAATAGTCCCCTTTCCATGCTCAATCAACACCTGTCTCTTACTAGACATATCTCGACCCTCCTCAGATACAGGCGATGGTGTGCGCTCAGGTGTAGGAGGTCCCTCAACCTGGGCAGATAGCTCAGCTGCGATGGTACCTTGGATACTCACTGCTGAACCGAGACAGACTGCGCCGGTGAGTTGGAAGCTGGGGTGGGGAAGACCCATTGAGTAGGATTGAACGAAAATATCGGGTGTCTTGCTGTCGGGGGATCGCTTGGGTGGTGACAGGAGTGCGATCTTGGGTGTACCGCGGGTAAGGCCTGCGGCTTTGGTGCTTGTTGCGAGACCCATGGCAACAGCGGCTTGACATCTTATCGTCTCGACGAGAGCGTGCTTCGTCTCGGGCGCATCATCAGACTTGAGGAGTTCGGCGACTGACGCCGCGCTGACCATGACGAATGGGTTGGCGGCGTCAATCAACGTAGCGCGGATCTTGAAGGGTGCGAGGTCAGGTATGAGGGCTGAGGGATCAACCTCAAGCCAATCTTGCTTGTTGCCCGTAGGAAACAGGCATCCAACCATGCTACCAGCAGGATCGACGAAAGCGCACTTGACTTCACTGCCAGCGGTCTTGACACCGGGAATGTAAAAGTCTCCATCCTCCTTGAAATCACCATTTCGATCCAGCTCAACAGTCTCGACGATGACACGGCTAGTATTCGTGTTGAAAATCCTGACATCAATCTCCGTCTGTCCACGCGCAGGAGTGACAAGTCTCTCCTGCACAGCGAAGGGTCCAACGCCAGCACTCATGTTTCCACAGTTGCCAGAGAAGTCAACAGACTCTTTTCCAACAGCTACTTGGACGAAAGTGAAATCAACATCTGCATCTTCACGTTCTGACAGGGCGATGACGGCGACCTTGGATGTTGTTGACGAGCCACCGCCGACACCGTCGACTTGCTTTGTGTCATTGTTGCGGGAGCCAAGGGCTGAGATGAGATGGGGTGCCCACTCGGATTCCATTTCGGGAAGGTCTTTGCGGTGGATGAAGAGACCTTTTGATGTTCCTGCGCGCATGAGAACGCACGACAGGGCGTGGCGTGTAGGATAGTGCTCCTCTGCTTGGGGAATCTCGATAGCCATGATGGCGGTATTGAGTATAACTGATTGGGTATGGGATAGTTACAGCGTGAATCTGTACAATTGCATCAAGTAAACATTACTTTTAAACAGCGACAAGTAAGCGAAAACAAAACAGTTATAAATCTTGTTTCCTTCCATTGAATTCGCCATTTCTCGGGCTTGGTATGACATGGTATCCTGCCCCGGAGTGTCATGTCCCGGGAACGGCAGCAAGAATATGTGGAGATGCCGTGGGACAAGCCGTCTGTTCCGTTGAACAGTAGTCGTATTTTCTCCCGCGGGAAGACGGGATCTCAACGACCCATGTACTGAAACTCACCCGAATTAGACCCGTTAAACCCGAAAATGGGGTCCTCCAAAAACGCCGCATCTTGATTGGATGACCAGTACTGATTCTGACCCCATTCCATCTCAATGACAGGGTTTGGGTTCGGATTCATACCCGCGGGAAAGTTATTTGCGGGGAAGTACACGGGTTGTTGCTGGTGCAGATAATGTTCCCCATCCTGAGGTATTTTCGGGGGTTGAAACTGGGGTCCGATCTGGTTCTGGTTCGGGCCGTAGGGGGTTAGATCGTTGTTCATGTTAGGGTCGTTGTCGCGCAGGAAACTTTGGATGATGCCATCGATGTTGATCCAGTCTGAGCCGGGGGAGGGAACGGCGCTGGTGCTGTTTACCTCGACGGTGGGCATATCCTGAGGCGATGTTTCGGTGTTTCGGGTATTGCTCGTGTTTGATAGACCTTCAAAATTGTTGACCTGATTCTGTAAACGCTGCTGTGGTTGAGGCTGCTGATCTCGTGTCTTTGTGGCCGGTTCCGCTTCGAGTGCGTCATCAGGGACATCCTCCACCACAACGCCATACTTGCTCATCAACCTGTGAATAATACCCGCAGCCTTCTGCACCGCGGAATTCGTTTCTTGATTCTCTTTGAAAACCGCCAAACATGTCATGAGATTGAGATACGACGTAGAACCCTTCCCATTTTTCGCTGCGATGCGGCAGTGGATGGTTGCTGCGACGTATGTAGCGTAGGAGATGAGATATGGTGCGCGACGAACGGAAAAGGCGCGGTGGTAGGCGCGGAGTAAACCGCAAATGCTGGAGGCGGCGGCGGAACATTTTATGACTGAGTCGACGGATATGGAGCGGAAGGTGTTGTAGAGGTGGCCGTCGGCGACGAAGGGACGGTGGAGGAGAATGACCAGGACATTGTACATGGCACTAGAATGTCGGTCAGATTGAGACCATCGAGTGAGACGAATAACTTACTGAAGACTCAGAACATGAGGCGGGGGAACTTCACCACCAGGCTGGTTCGCCACCTCGGGCTTCAGATGATCAGGTAGAGCATCCTGCCACTCGCGCAACTTTCGCTGCAGCTTATCCAACATCTTGGACAATTCTCCTGGGTTCTGTTCCGTGGTGCGTACCGTGTAGATACAACTCATGATGTCGCTCATGACGATTGACAACTTGCATAGCGCGGTGAAGGTCGAAATGCTGTACGCTGGTGAACCGGTATAATTATTCTTGAGCGTCGAGTAAGCAAAGGGCTGCCAGAACTCGAGTTCGGAGTATGTGTCGACGAATTTGATGGGGACCATGGCGTCCGCTTCTTTCAGCGTGACAGGACGGCCTTGATAGAGACTTTGGATCTTGTCAACCACTGGCTTGGGTTAGTATTGCGCTGTCGGGGACAAGGACAACATACCGAAAGCACTCCAAAACACGCGCCGACGAATCTCGAGATCCTCATCAGAAAACAACTGGGAATTCGTCAGATCCACGTGAAGTCCCAAATCAATCAACATCCTGAACGCGAGCCCAGCATACAACCAAGCAGCACTCCGTTCATCACCCAACGCAAACAAAGAGTTCGTCATGACGAGCAGCGCCTGGATAGTAGTAATATCACTCCTATCCAGCGAGCCACCAAGTAGCTCCCGCACCCTCTCGCGATACCGCCATCCTGCAGTGCGTACATCGTTGGGGTCTTTTCGCACTTCCAGCCGCGGACTGAACTTGGAGGAACCAAAGTAAATTGCGTTGAGTAAAAGTTTGGAAAAGTAGGGTCCACCGCTGGCCATGTCCCGCATGAAAGCCGGGCGGTATGTAATCAGAAATGAGTGGTGCTGGCGGTTCCAGTGGAGTGAGAGGAGATGCATTCCCAGGTCTGGATCGACGCCGTCAAAGTCGAGTTGGCCCTTGCTGTAGTGAATGTCCTCCAATTGGCCTTGACATGACACGTTAGTCTATCACTCGTACAAGTATAAGAAGGTACCCACGCTGCTTGGCTGCTTCTGCGATAAGACCTCTCTCTACCCAGTGGTCCGGCATGCGAGGATTAGTCTCCTGCTCAACTGGTCTTTCCTGATCTTGGGCATTATCTTCGAACAGCGCGCTTGTGCGACCGTGGTAACTTGATTCGCCATTTGCTAAGACCAAAAGACGCGCGACGCCTGGATCCATGGGTTGCGAAGCTGGTGAATCCCAGGACTGTTGACGCGCAGAGGGAGCGGCGGTAACAGACTTCGCGTCATTACTACTACCGCCATCATGACTTCTTCTTCTTTGCTGACTACTATCTGCTTCACTTTCACCGGTGACTGATGATCCGGGGACTACCGTAGCGCTGGGAGAGGCGGTCCTTGCTTTGACGGACTTGCTCTTCAGACGCTGATGTCTCTGCCGACCTTCGGCTTTGGATACATCGGGAACGGGTTCGTAGACGCATTCTTTCTCGTAGGTCTGGCAATTGATGCATGACGGGCGTTGGCCGTTGCACTTGATCTGGGTAGGGATTAGTCCCGCGGGAGGATACCGAGCATGAGGAGATGGGAACCAATGAGGGGGAATGGGGTAAGGTACCTTTCTTTTTCGGCAAAAGGTGCAAGCTTCTGTAGCACGTCTGCGTATGCGAGGCTGTGCGTCAGGCATTTCGAGTAGCCGCCGTTGATTGACTGTGGAAGGGAAGAAAAAAGAGGGAAGAAAATGCCACGGGAAGGGCGGGAAGAAATCAGAGTGCTTGATTGCCTTGATTTGTGTGGTTTTTTGGACTCGGCTCCACTGTTGATCCGCGGGCTGTTTACGGTTAGCGCTGCTTCTCCGCTTTGTTATCTCCGTTCCGTCCCTCTTCTCCAACAGCCACTGCCAGTAATTCTTACCCGTCAAGCCCGTAGTCAGATTCCGTTCCGTTCTTCCCCATGGGATGTCCAATTGAGCGACTAAATTAGTGGATCCGTTATCTTGAGGCTCAAATTAATTAAACAACGTTATTCATTTAATACGCGGCTATTTACCTTTGCTCTTCCCCCGCTCTCTTTTAGCATCTCTACCGTAATCTCTTTTTGGATACCTAACGAATTCCCCTCACAACCGCCAAGATGGACGCAGTACAACAACCCCTCCAACAAATCCCCAAGCAAATATCCGCCCCCAAAATCACACCCCAGCAAAAGAAGAAGATTACACCAGGGATTTCTCTAGCTGCTGGTGCTGTCGCTGGTGGTATTGAAGCGAGTATTACTTATCCTTTTGAATGGGCCAAGACTGTGTCGCAGTTGGGTGCTAGACAACAGGGTGTCAAGGTTTCCCGGTCGCCTTTTGCTGTTATTGGCAGTACGGTTAAGAGCGATGGATTCCGAGCTATTTACACTGGATGCTCTTCGTTGATCACTGTAAGTGCATGAATTTGAGTGCTGTTGGGTTGTGGCTAATTGGAATAGGGAACTGCTGCCAAGGCTGGTGTTCGCTTCTTGACTTTTGACTCTGTCAAGGCTCAATTGGCGGATTCAAATGGAAAACTCACGCCTGGCAAGAATATTCTGGGTGGTATGATTGCCGGTGCTGTTGAGAGTGTGACTGTCGTTACACCCACTGAGCGAATCAAGACTGCTTTGTACGTTCTCCCCATCTCTTCACATGGTACAAATACTAATTTAGACAGAATTGATGATGCGCGATCAGGAAACAAACGTCTTAACGGCGGTTTCCACGCTCTCCGCACCATCGCCGCCGAGCGAGGCATCAAGGAAGTCTACCGCGGCCTCACATCCACAACGCTCAAACAATCCGCCACATCAGGTGTTCGCATGGGCTCGTACAACATCTTGAAAGAGATGGTCGGCTCAGACGCAAAGAACCCCTTCATCACTTTCGGAATTGGTGCAGTCGCCGGTGTGGTCACTGTGTACGCGACACAGCCATTCGACACCATCAAGACGAGATCGCAGTCTGCCAAGGGTGTTTCTATGGGTGAGGCTTTTACAGCTGTTTTGAGAGATGGTGGTGTGAGAGCTTTCTGGAGTGGAAGTACTATGAGACTTGGACGATTGATTTTGAGTGGTGGTATTGTTTTTACGGCTTATGAGAATATTGCTGCGCTTTTGATGGGTGGAAAGTAGTGGATGTAGTTGGAAGATTGGGGGAATCATTCGCTGAGGGGTGGGTATTGGATATCACAGCATCTAAGGTGTTTGGGGTTTTTGTTTGATCTCGTTAAAAGATTTTCGCATTAGCATTTGTCGAATAGAATGAATTCACGAACGTTACAAATGTATTGTCTAATAATTGCAAAGTTGTTGAGTCATAGACAAACCAGGTTTGGTTTAATGACGGAAGCCAACAAACAACCAGAACACCACCAATGTAGTCCGAGTGCTGTAAGTATCCACGCTCAATGAACTCTCAATTAATCTACGCGCATGCGATGTTCTATAATGCGTTAGTTGAGCGTTCTCGATGATTGAATGTCAACACTCTTCAATTGACTCAAGTTACCCTACACGCAAAACGACGATGACCTCACCAGTCCACTTCAATCAAGATCGGCATACCCATAAAAAAAAGACAAGAATTTATGCATAATAACTTTATGCAACCTTGTTTCCAAGACTTTTCCCCAGATCCTCTCCCCACAATCCCAACGTTGATCAGCGTTGTCAAAGCATTGGCAAAAGCTTTGTTCATTCTTTGCACTTGGCATAATGTAGAATACAATTACAATTATTTCAGCGACCGTTTTGAACGTAATAGGCACACTGAATAAACATCACGCATTTTGAACAAGTGAAGCCGATATCGCCGTTGGTCTTTTCAGCTTTCAGCTCGCAGGGTCATGACTCAAAGTGCAGTTCGCCACAATTGACCGCTGACTGGCACCCATCATGTGCCCAGACCGAGACAACTCCCGATCACAGCATCCCGGGCCATCCCCGCATCACCAACTCAACTGACCCGTCAAGATACCCACGTTTCCCTCCCCAGTCCGGGGCAATGGTACGATTCGGAGTCCAATACCGACCCCAATTCCCCGTTTAAGCTTCTTTTCAGCTCCCGTTCTTCCCGTCAAATCCCTCACCCATGCACTCTCTCTCCCACCCATGCCTTCTCGCTTCTCACTACCACCCTCTCCAGACATGAAAGCCACAAACCGGGAAGGCCTTGGCATTTTAGTCCCGCGGGAATCCCATCTCCAGATTCTCTCGTTTGCGGGGGAATCTAGAACTGGGTTCTCCGCGTCTGGGCATTTAAGCTTAACTCAGTTAGAGTGGAAGCTAATGGCCAGTAACAAGCTAGCAAGATGAGAGCGCCTTTGCAATTTTTTCCTTCTTCTCTCCATCTTCTCGGTTATGTGGCCAAGAGGAGAATACATCGCCAGGATGTGTATATAAGCTGGGCATCCTCCTACCCCAGATTTTGATCATCAGCCAAGCAGACAAGACATCTCAAGCATCTTAGTCTCTCATCTTGAGTCTCGGCAACTTCTCTCATATCTATCCTACTTCGGAATTGCGTCGCTACCATGACTGCTACCGTCCACAACAACATCAGCGACACTGACGTCCGCGATGAAAAAGCCGAAGTCGCAGAATGTGTCGAAAACGCCGTCAACCCCCACGGCCACATCCCCGCCACCGAAATCCAAGCTCGATTTCCTCTTCTTAGAGATCTTTCTGAGACGCAGATGACTGCGCTGAACAAGAGTGTTCTCAAGAAGGTTGATTGGCATATGATGCCTTGTGTTACGCTCATGTTCCTCATGAAGTAAGTCCCCTACCTACTCAGTGGGCGATCAATTGCTAACCATACACCTTGTGCAGCTACCTCGATCGCATTAACGTTTCCAACGCTCGTCTCGCTGGTCTTCAGGAAGATCTCGGCATGTCCGATACGATTTGGAACACCGGCATTTCTACTTTTTACGTCGGTTATCTTATCGGTCAACTTCCCGGTAATCTCATCATGGCCAAGACAAACCCCAAGCTCTTCCTCCCCACCGTCATGCTCATGTGGAGCGCCGGAACAATCTGCATGCCCGCCATGACCAACGGTGCTGGCTTCTGTACCGTTCGTTTCTTCATCGGTTTGATGGAAGCACCTTTCTTCCCTGGTCTGACTCTCATGACTTCTTCTTGGTATACTAAAGAAGAGAGTCCTTTCCGTATGGCTATCTGGCATGCTGGTAACACTATCTCGAACATCATCTCTGGTTTCTTGGCTGCTGGTATTTTGGAGCATATGGATGGTGTCGCTGGTATGAAGGCTTGGCAGTGGTTCTTCCTCATCGAGGGTATCGTCTCTGTCATCGTAGCTGTTGTCGCCTTCTTCGTTCTTCCCTCTTGGCCCGATGACACCAAGTTCCTCACCGAGCAAGAACGCGAGATGGCTCAGTACCGAATCTTGGTCTCTAACGGTGGTGTCGAGGAGAAGGTTGGTGGAACCTGGGATGGTGTCAAGGATGCTGTTCGCGATCCCTTCACCTGGTATTTCTGCCTCATGCACTTTGCTCTCGTCACTGCTCAGAGCTTCAAGGATTTCCTCCCTTCTATCATGAACACCTTCGGCTTCAACAAGATGACCACCTACCTCATCCAGGCTCCTCCTTACGCTCTTGCTTACATCGCTGCTTGTCTTATCGCTTGGTCTTGCGGTCACTTCATGGAGTCGACATACCACGTTGTCATCCCCATCATCCTCTCCGCCGCAGGCTGTGGTATCCTCATCGGCACGATCAACGTGGCAGCACGCTACATTGGTATCATTCTTCTCGTCTGCGGTACCTACAACGGTCTCAACTTGCAACTTTCTTGGGAAACCACCGTTGTACCCGCTCCTCGTGCTAAGAAGGCTGCTCTTATCGCCATTGCCAACTGTATCAGCCAAGTCAGCCACTGGTTCAGCCCCTACTTTTATCCCCGAAGCCAGGAGCCTTTCTACCGAATGGCTGGTGGACTTTTGCTTCTTGGATGTGCTTTGACTGTTCTTTCTGCTTTCCTTGTTCGATGGAGGGCTATCAAGCTTAACAAGAAGCTTGATGAGCAGGAGGGCTGGACTGAGAACTCTGGTGTTGAGCGTGGCTGGCGTTACAAGTACTAAGCTTGGATCTCTGGAAGGATTCGTCTTTGGAAAGATTGGGAGAGGAGTACTGTGGAATCTTCAGATTGGCGGTGTTTGGGCGGTAGCTTAATTCTTTTACGCATCATATTTACGAGTAATGATATTACGTTGAATCAATAATTATTGCCAACTGTGAAATGCAATAACTTAACAGCGATCATGGCGTCAAAAGAATTGGTTGCCGACGGCCTAAGAGACGAAGCAATTTAGTCATCTTACTAGTTTAGACTGGCACTTAGGCTGCATTGTTTTAGTATCCTAATCATTAGGTGATAATTCTGCTGTCTTCTACATGGGTAAATAATGGTAGCATAGTATACATATTAATTGCTCTCATACACCCGAGTAA
This sequence comes from Fusarium scirpi, assembly GCA_004367495.1. NCBI lineage: Eukaryota > Fungi > Ascomycota > Sordariomycetes > Hypocreales > Nectriaceae > Fusarium > Fusarium scirpi. The sequence goes on along the minus strand of QHHJ01000197.1, from coordinate 169,590 downwards.
CCTCCACCGTCCTCAAAATATGAGAATCATCAAGACTCGTTCCACGCCCCCTCTCTTCCCCGACACTGCCTCCCTCAGCAACATCCCCAGCTCGTACCTTGGTAGTAACACACGACTTGCCATCGGGAATGAGAATATTCTCATCACTCCCCATATTCTCATTGTAATGCGCACTCTCAGCATTATGCGTCGCACTTCTCGACCTCTTATTAGAACCACTCATCATCTCAAACTGGGACCGGGAATAATTCGATGAGTAACCGGGTTTGTCCTTGTGGAGAATCGACTTCCATAGCATGGGCATAAACGGGAAACAAGCGCAGACGAGACCAATTCCACACTCGGCGATACTGTTTCTGGTTAGCTGCAAGACGGTTCGGAGAGGCTGGAGTAACTCACCCGGTGAGATTGATTTGCAGAAAGACATAAGTCTGATCTTGACTTTCCCCATTCTGGATGATAAACACCAATCGTACAAGACTAAAAACACACGCCAAACCACCAACACCAAAGATCGCCACAATTTTGAGTTTCGCAACCCACCCAACTTGCAATTTCTTAGTAAGCGGACAAGGCAGCAGCAAAACCACAATGTCACTCAAAAGACTGATGATATTATCCACCAGGATAAGCACACGCTGGTTAAAGCACTTTCCGTCGGTCGTAGCTCCCCAGAACATGGATATAGGCCAGCAGATGAACATTTTCAGGAAGAGCATGACGATGTAGTATATACCCATTGTTATGAGGAAGCCGTAGATCCATTTGACGTAGGTTTTATACGGGGCGAAGATGCTGGCTAGGAAGAGGAGGATGGCGGCTTTGATGGCGAAGACTGTTGGGCCGTAGTTTACCATTGTCGCGTAGACGGTCTGACTGTATTTGGGGACGAGGTCTGCTGGGACGTCCCACTGGTGTAGACCACCTCCGTACCTCAGCACTATACCGGTCAGCTTCGGACCCTAAGGTTGAAAGAAGAACCTACTCAGTAGACAAATGACACAATATCCCATTAAACCAATCTTCAGAAAGTCAGGCCATATTACGCATTACTAAGGGACAGCAAGGACTCACATATCCAATGACACAAGCAACTGTAATCAGGTTAGCAAAGAACAACGAAAAAGAACCGGACAATCGTACTATCGTCAATTCGCAGTCTCGTGGAAAGCCTGTAACGGGCCCACAATCTCAGAAACATGAAGATCGAGCATATAACCATGGTAATCGTGTTTGCTGCAATACAAATGTAGTACATCTCACGATCGGGGTTGTCAAAGTTGGACTGTTGGCCCGGAGGGGGCTCCATGCCTGGTTTGACCATGTTGCGTCGCAGTTCCCAGACTCTCGGGATTCTTGAAGGTCAAAGTGCATAGACCAGCGAAGATTGTGAGCAGTCGTAGCGAAAGAGTAATAAATCGAAGGGATCCATGCGGAGTATATCAAGCGAATCTTCAGGGGCCGACAAAGTGGCAATTCTTGCAAAAGGTCATCACGGGTTCTTCCAAGATTATTGGCTCAGGATGTTCCGGTAACAAATGTGAAAAAGCTGACAGACTACCGGGTCGATCTTTGCCGAGTCACAAGGATCGCACGAGTAAAGGATCTGGAACCTTAGGTGGCGCACATTGTTCGCATACAACTATCGAGTCTGTGAGCAAACATTTGCCCCGTATGTTCCATTTTGTTAGTTGTGATTAATGACAACCATGAAAATGTGTGCGATTGGCTACTCGGGGAGAAGGATTGCGTTATCCGCACGCGGCTGAGAGAACTGGGCCCTGATGGATTTGGTACCTGGATCATGTATCTTAGGCGAGTGTCTTTGATTACCTGTTCATTCTCATGCTAAGACGTTTGGAAGGAAGGGTCTGCGACAGTTGACGTGCGCATCAGCCGCCGATCATTCTCCATTGACGTTCTTCAGCAGACTGATCACCACGGAGAAATATCCAAATATGTGAGAATCCTCTGCAGAAGGATCTTCAACCTGCACAAAGAACGGAGATTAAAACATGCAATCAACCTCGGCACTCAAACATGCTAGACATGCACAGAGTAAAGAGAGAACAATGTCCTGTTGGTTGGAGGTTACATGGCGCTCAGACTCGTCAATGATCGGCGGTGGGTCCCGGAAGCGGCCCGTTGAAGGGTGGAGCGGTTGAGCGGGAAGAGAAAAGAAGGTTATGATATGATATGATGGAGGGTCGCTTATGATTATTCCATTGTTCTGTTGGTCAAGGTTACTCGCTAGTTTCAGGTGGATTCTTGACGAGGAGAAAAAGCAAGTATACACATTGTTCTGCACAGGGGCTGGCTCTGTTTTTAGGTACATAATTGCAAGATCCAACACACTTGTCGTCTCTCTTCACATGCCATGCTCGGCTAAAAAATAGCTTGCGCATTCGGTGGAGAAGATATTCCTCCGCGCATGTTAAACGGCGACGAAACCATGAAAAACGTCCAACGGTTCAATTCCTTGCACGTCTCAGCCAATTTCTCAAGATCAAACAATTCGCCTACCAATCATTAGCACGAACTCTCACTACTGACAATCGCAACTTACCAATTGGCATTCCCCATCCAGCGAGCATGTACTCATGCATCAAAACACCCCCCTCAGTAGGCGGATACACCTGGAGTCATTAACAACCAACAGCAGCTAAGAAGACCAGAGTGAAACATACCTCCCAGCTAATCGCGTCGCCTGCCACAGCTGCGAAACCAGTGTTCCATATCCATTTCAGTACCTCCATTGTTCCTTCTACACCTGCATGTTTGGGGGATTTGGTAACGGCGTAGGCTTGCTTGGCGCAGACGTCCATTTTTGTCTCCCATTCGTTTATCACTCCGATTCTGACGAGCAGGATATCGCCGCGCTGGAAGGTGATGTCGCATTTTTTTGCAATCTCCAGAATGTCGGAGAGTTTGATGGTGTGTTGGGAGAAAGTTGTGTATTCGATGCCGTTCTTTTCGGCCCATGATGCGTAGTCGATGAGAACGCCGCGACCTGAATCGTAAGTTTCGTCTGAGGTGGACAAAGAGTGACAACTGACCTGTGATTCCTTCTTGAGCCCAATGGTGAATCCCAATCCTATCATTCTCCCGATCCAAAATCTCCTCCTTCGTAGTCCCCCCATAAAACACACGCTCCTCACTACCCTCTTCCTTGGGCATAGAGAAATGTCTCAAACCATCCCACTGACTACTCTGCTGCGGATTCAAAGTGTATACATCGTCAAATGCCACACCATTCAGCAACGGCACCATCTTCATCTCACAGGGCTGGCGATCAAAGCAAGCATATTCAAGCTTATTCAGATCCCAGCCAAGATTAACTCTTCTTCCTGTCAAGATCTGTGTCTGGGCAGCGTGTGCGACTCGTTCTGGGGTTAGGAGGACGAGACGGCCGAGACCTTCTTCGTGAGAACCGGGTTTACCGATCCAGACCTTTTTTGGGTTGGGGAGTTCATCCCAGGACCTTTCCATGATTGAAGGATCCATTGTGCTGGAATGAGGGCGAGGTAGTAAGATGAGTTCAGGTGATGCAGGAACAGATGCATTCATCGGCCCCCTTGTTATACGTACAAAGATCGTGATGGCGACGGACTTCAAACTGAAAGCAGACAATATGATCCGATCTTATGGATCCTTGTTGAAGCCGCAGTTTGTTGTTGGTCTCAATTGCGTGTTTGGTGATAATTACTCTGAACCCTGCATGTGGAAACTGTCACAATGGGAAGCCACAGCGACTATCAGTTCTATCCCTGTATCTGCAGAACAATGTCAAGCGAGTCTTCCGGGGATCGGCAACCGAGTTCCTAGTGGGGGTAGCACCCTTCAAAAGACCGAAAGACAGAAAGGTAAAATTTGTCGATCAGACCTTTTGTTTCTTTTTGATCAATTCTCAACTTATTTTCTTTTTTCTCCCGTATTGAGTCCGAGTTCGCATCACGGATGACAATGCCTCAGACCGGAAACCAGACAAGCTTGTACAACAAGCTCGTCATCACGTTTGTCGCAATCGGCGGCACAGTATGTCCCTCTCCTCCTCCCACCACCTCTCAAACATTCACTAATCGCATCCACAGACCTATGGCTACGCAGCATCAATCATCGGAAGCACAATCGGTCAACCAGGCTGGTACCAATTCTTCAATCTCCCTCAAAATGGTGAACCAGGCTACGATACCATCACCACGCCAGCTATAGCCACAGCGAACGGTCTTTTCTCCGCTGGTGGCGCGGTCGCGTGTTTGATTCTGATGTGGGCTTGTGATTATTATGGTCGGCTGAGGAGCATCCAGTTTGGGTGTGCGCTGGGAATTGTTGGAGGTGTTTTGCAATGTGCTGCTCAAAATCTTGCGATGTTTCAAGCTGGGAGATGGATTATGGGAATGTGCGTCGGTCTCATGGCGACTGTCACACCAATGTATCTCTCAGAAATGTCCAGCCCTCTCGCGCGCGGCTGGCTCGTAGGACATCACGCCATATTCCTCGTCTTCGGATACATGCTCTCCTCCTGGATCGGTTTCGCAGTTTACTTCTCCTCCAACCTCGAATTCGGCTGGCGCTTCCCTCTGGCTTTCCAAATCCTTCCACCCGTCGTCCTACTCGCTGGGTCGCCTTGGATTCCTAGGTCACCCCGCTGGCTCATGTCCAAAGGTCTGAGAGATGAGGCCTGGGCGGTATTGGTGCGATTGAGACGATCGGCGAGTGATCCCGAGGATCTTGTTGCGAAGGAGGAGTTTTATCAGATTGATAAGCAATTGGAGCTTGATGGGAAGAAACTTGAAGCTTATGGCGGAAGTCCATGGAAGGCTGTTCTGAAGAAATCCAGTTACAGGAAGAGGATGATAATTGGCTTCATGACGCAGTGGGGTGCAGAGTTTGGAGGTCCTCTTATTATCGTAAGTACCCGTCTCTGTCTCAACACTCTTTACTAACTGTTGAAAGAACAATTACGCTGTGATCCTGTACACCAGCTTGGGTCAAACCGGTTACATGCCCCTTCTCCTTTCAGCCCTTTGGCTCACCACCGCTGGTCTCATCTACAACCCTGGTGGCGCTTGGCTGCACGACAAGGTCAACTCTCGTCGTAAGATGTATATGACCGGTTTTGTCGGCATCGTCATCACCACGTCTGTCTACTGCGCCATGATCTCGCTGTATGCAGGTACGGACAACAAGGCAGGTAACGCTATGGGGGTGCTGTTCATGTTCCTGTACCTCGCCTTTCAGGGTACTTTCTGTAACACGACCATGTACCTCTATGTCTCGGAGATTTTTCCGACTGAGATCCGATCAATTGGTATTGGATGGTCCCTCTTTGGTCAATTCGCCGGTAAGTAAGACCACCACCCATCTTCTGCCTTTCTCACTAACTCAATCAGCCACCATCATCCTCCTCCAATCCGCCCCCATCGGCTTCAACGCCGTAGGCTGGAAATACTTCCTCCTCGTCATCGTCTGGAGTGTTCTCTTCATCCCGGCCATTTACTTCTTCTGGCCCGAAACAGCACGTCTTTCACTTGAAGAAATTGGCAAGCAATTCGGTGATGAAGTCGCTGTGCATATCAATGATGCTACGGATGAGGAACGGGCTGCCATTGATAGGAAGTTGATCTCTGAGGCTCATGGGGATAAGGCGCCGGAAAATGCTGTTAATGGGGTACCTTCCAGCAACAGCAGCCAGAATGTCGCTGCTGAGAAGTAAGGGGGGAATTGTAATGGGGCTTGGATGGTTTTAGCTGGAATGGATGAGTCGGTAGTCAATTGAGCTTTAACGGTGGTTCACGAATTGTTGTCGCTTCTCTCCTCATAACATTCCGCATGAACACCATGTTGACTGACATGATCTGATCTTCTACCCGATTCAAATCTGCGACAAGCTCGAGCCTCGATACGAATAGCTGTACCTACCACACCCAGATCTCATCACCCTCAAAACCATCGCGATCCAAACCTGTTGGCAACCCTTTCCTCATCGCCGGGACGTCAAAATCTCTCTTTCCTCTCTTCTCATCCGACGCCAAGCGCAACGTGTACCGTCACGGTCGCAGGATCAACCCTGCACAATTTCACATGTCGCACATCTCGACCAACAGTGGATTAAGGACCCAGTCGTTGGATCGACAAGCTGCATAAGGGAGTTTTCCCGTACACCCGCCCGCCCTGTCCCAATCCTGAGCCGCAAGGGTACCTTGTCTGCCGACCTTGGCATTCCATTGTTCTCATGCAACTACAACCAACATGCATATCATGACCTGATAATTTCTTAAATCGCTCTCCCACCATCAACATCCAAATTAACACCCGTAATAAACTCCGCATCCTCACTCGCCAGAAAAACAGCCGCCTTGGTAACATCCCTCACCTCGCCCATCCTTCCAAGTGGAACATTCCCCAAAGCCTTCTGTACCTCGGGCGTGATTTCTTTGCCGATAAATGTTGGTAGAAGACCAGTCATTGTAGCGAGTGGACAAATGGAATTGACGCGTATGCCGTCTGGGCCGTATTCTGCTGCGAGACCCATTGTTGCCTTTTCTGTTAGTTGCCTCTTGTCTCTTGTCTCTTTTCTCACGGAAGTGGGAGGTTGGACGTACATTTGTTATGGCACCTTTGGATGCGTTATACCACACGAGTCCAGGTCTTGGACGATGCGCTCCGACTGAGGCGATGTTGATCATTGATCCCTTCGTCCCCTGTTTCTTGACCTGAGCTGTGAAAGCGTTACTCCCCAGAAAGACGCTCTTGACGTTGACGTTCATGACCTTGTCAAACTCCTCCTCGGTAACAAGATTGGTACTCTGCCAACATCAATAACCATCACCACCAATTAATTGTCGCACAACGTACCTTGTTCTGGTAGCTCGTCCCCGCATTGTTGACCAAAATATCAACATGTCCCCAAGTCTGCACGGCTTTCTCGACCGCGCTCTGCCAATCCGCTGCTTTGGTGACGTTCATAGCTTGAAATGCGAAAGAGTCGGAAGATGCAGCGACTTTTTCGCCGGCTTCGGTGTTGATGTCGCAGATGAGGACTTTGGCGCCTTCTTCGGCGAAGTGCTCTGCGATACCTTGGCCGAAGCCAGATGCGGCGCCTGAGAATGTCAGTTTTGGAGCACGATGAGGTTGAGTACTGACCTGTGACAATGGCGACTTTTCCGTCGAGACGACCCATGGTTGCGATGGTTTCAATGAGTTTGAGATGAAGAGTGTACCGGGCGGGTAGTTATATGTTTGGACTGGTGCTCGTGCGGAGTCGTCAATTGATGCTCGACTTGACTGTCCCTCGAAGAGTGTCGATCTTTACCAACCCTAGACGGTGGCTTAATTGCGGGAGTGAGCCGGCTCGACATCTGGTTGGTGATCAGCAAGCGGGGAACTTATTACTAACCAACATGTTACGCGAAAACATACCCTACAGAGACAACATGACGAGGATAACCAACACATTTCCCTGTCTATCTCTAGACGTTGTACCTTGACGAATCGGATAGAGAATGAATGGAGGATGTTCGGCTTCGGCCTGTGACTCACCTTGAGCCAAAGTCTGACAATACATCGAGATCCTGAACTAAAACGGGATCGAGCATGCTTGACAATTTCGGATTGCGACACGGAAAATACGTGATGGCGAAACAGACCAAAGGCTCCTTTATGTCGGTTCTTCCATCACGAACTCCTGCTTCGCCTGATTAACCAGATCATCTTCTCAGGCCATATCTGGAGCCTTGATATCTTTGGTATTCCACGCACTGACAAAAATCCTGGTCTAAGATTTCATAAAGTGGGCAAAGTATTTGGTTTCTGAGGGCAAAGAAGGTTGTATTCTGAGGATATAGCGGACCCTTACTCCCCGTGGTTGCCCCTCGGTCTTGATCTACTCCTCCATCCCAGACTCCTTCGCCTGCCTTTTGTTGCCTCCTTGGCCACCGCCTCGGCCTCCGTCTCCTCAATGAGGTCCTAATTTTGCTGTTAGTATGCAAACTGAACAACCAGGCGAGGCGTAGTGTACGTACGTTGATTGTTTGATCAACCTCCTATTCAAAGACTATGTATCAGCAATCTGCTGATCAGGGGAGAAAAGAAGTGGACGGGATACTCACAGGGACCTCACCGGTAGGACCTGGTCAATATTCTCCAGACGCATTGCCTCATTTTCTTTCCCCTCGTTCTTGTTATCGGCTTCGGTCCGTTCCCCGCCGGCATCGCCTAGGTGCGACCGCCGCCACGGTTGTTGTTGAATCCCTACAGTTGGTGTTAGCTTCCGGCACGCTTCGACTCGTATGTCACTTCGTTGGAGTGCAGAGAGTCCGGACGAAAAGGACAAGCACGGCGAGGATTGAGGGGTGAGAAGGACGACTCACGAGGTCTCCGTAGTACTGAGGTCAATGTTAGTTACCGTGATCGATATACTGTAGCCTGAGGGACTTACTCGGTCAGACATGTTGGAAGGTGTTTTTGTCTATAGGCATGTTAGCTCTGAAAGTGTAACGTGAGAGATGGAACAAACTTACGATTGGTTTGTGTCGAGGTTCTAAACAAGAAATGAGGTGACGCAGTGAGATGGAGCGGTGTGATGTGAGGGCATCGAAGCTGTTGGAGAGAAGGAGCCGGAATGTCGGGCGAGACGGAGCGGGGAGCTACTGTACTACGGGATATTAGCGAAGGGGCAAGGAATCACTGGTCGAAAGGCAGATGAGGCGAGTGGTATGAAGTCCGATTCTTTCTTTGGCGAGGGGCTAAGATAGTGGGAATTCCTTCTTGATCTTCATGGTTTTCACGGTGTTGCATCTCGGGCGCAATTGGCTTATGCTGGCAGTGTGGTCTCCGAACCATAGCCTGGTGAGACCGTTAGATTATTTATGGGTTTCAAGCCTATCTACTCATCTCATTCGCTGGTCTGATCGATGTAGCTGTAAGATACACCTACCAGCTTTCCGGCTATCTACCCGAAAACAAATTCCTTGTAGTTATCGGCTATCTGCTTAACGCCCTGTTCCAATCCCCATCCCTTGAACTCACAAATCGCGCGATGCATCTCCTCAAGCCCACTATCCATCCTTTCTCCAGCAGTATGAAGATCGCTCTCAATCAGAATCCGATTATCAGGCACTGCCTTCACGGCATCCTCCGTTTTTTCCGTCGCTCCAAATGACATATTGTTTGCGTTTGAGAAAGAAAAGAAGATCTTGGCTGGAATAGATGTTTTAAGATATTGTTTCACGGCATCTGACTTGCCACTAAATGAATGTAGACAAATCCTCGGGGGATAGGGCTTTGGGCCTTGCTGCTCCTCTGTGTTGAGGTTCGCTTTCTTCTCTTTATCTCTTGATCGACGGCCCTTGAGTTCATGGCCTTTCCAACACTCCGTCAAAGCATCATATAAGATACCATGGACTTGCACACCGTGCACACTGACGGCTCTCCCAAGTTCACCAGCAAGTTTGAGATGTGCCATGAATACAGCTTTTTGATGAGGGATGGTGATGCGGTGTTGGCTCAGCGGTCTTCTTTCGCGTCCACCATCTGTGCGTGCCGGATCTCTCTCTGGTCTTGGCTCGGGCCACTGCATGGGCAGTCTGAATGGCTTATCGAGGCCAATCTCGCCGACCATCGCGAATGGATCTTGCAAGAGTCGATTTCGTGTTTCTGCGATGAAGGTTGAAAGGGCAATTGGAATGGGCTCCTGGTGCCACCACGCTGGATCTTCGGGAGGTGGCGAAAGAACCGCCTTGTAATGCTGTCCCTTGGCTTCTTCGACATGATCAGACGGGACGTAAGTAGGATTATCTACTGAGTCGTCGTAAAGTTGATGAGAAAACCACGGATGTCTTCCATAACCTGCAACAACAGTCGTTTTATCGTCCGAAAAGCAGTCTGGGCCTTTAACACCATGCTTTTGGACGATTATTTCAATGAGCGGCTGGTCCTGCGTTCTTGTCGCCATAATCGCCAAGCTCCGTGATTTCATGGTTGGAAGGTTTGATATAGAGTTCACGCGTTCGCCGATGTGGTTGTGAGCGTCAAAGACTCCGATATGCCAGGGGAATGGTTCGAGGTCTTTTGGGCGCGGGTCTGGGCCCGCGCTGTCTTGGTGGTCGTGCATACACATAGTTGCGGTATTGATTGAGTCTTTGACGATGTTAATTCAAGTGATTGAGGCAGGTCTCTTTTTAAAGCAGCCAATGATGAGTCACGGTTGTGGATGACTCATGCACGTAAGCACATAAGCGAGACGGTGGATCAAGATGTTATTCAGGCTTCCGCTGCAATGCCTCGTTATCTTACGTCAATGCTTTGAAGAACGTGCTCTTCAGACAATCAAAGAAAATACAATATAATGGTAAAGGCAAATTTCCAATGTCCTATGTCTACTCCCTTTGATGATGTTGCGGTTTGGTAATGTTTGTCGGATGGATAGTGAAACAGTTTGTTTCTTTTACTGTATACTGCCAAAAGAAATTAGGGCAAGACCCGCAAAGTTTTGCAAACCAAGACGAGCTCAATACAGTGTACACTTTAGAGCCTTGATCATGACCAAGTTCAAGATTCAGGTCAGCAAATCTTTCCAGTATGTTTCCTTCCTGAATCAATATCTTCAGTTATGTGTCGTCTACCCTACACATTTGTACAAATGATCAATCTTGTCCGAATCACCCAATAACTAAGTCCTCCAGTCCAACCACCCAGAGAAGAAACGATATAATCGTCATACATTCAACCATAAATCTAAGCCTACTTGTCCTCGTCAGCAAGTTGCGTTGTCTTGCATCAATACCGTTGGAGCTGACCATACAGCCCTACGGACTTGAAGATGACATGGGTCCACCAAATACCACTTCTAGAAAGTGGAAAGAATGATCATTGGCCTTCCACCTCACTAGCGCGCCCCACATCGCACTCGCTTAATTTGTTAGCAGGTTGCATACTGCGAATGGTGTTGGACCAATCGCTTTGAGTGCGACTCCGAATTCAACAGAGATGAGCCTCGCAATGGACAATCACAGGAGCCGCTCAGAATAGAGAGTTAAGACATGTATATAAGTCACGTAAAGATCTCCCAGAAAGAATCATCACACAAAAATCAATCTCATTACTTTACTCAAACATCAACCTTCTCACTCATCCTCACCAACCGCAAAGATGAAGTTCTTAGCCAAGATCACCTTGTCTCTTACCATCCTCACTCCTCTTATAACAGCCACCAAAACGTCCTGGCCTAAACCCAAGCATGGATTCTACAATATCGAAAACTTCAAATTTGACTCTGGCGAAACCCTTCCTGACCTTGAAATCCACTACCAAACCGTCGGTAAACTCAAAGTTAATGAAGACGGCTCCAACAACGCTGTCGTTATCCTTCACTCTACAACCCTCTCCAGCGAGCAATTTTTTAGCGATGAGTTTGCCGCTGTACTCTTCAACAAGGGTCAACTTCTCGATGCTGATAAGTACTTTATTATCATGCGCGATGGTATTGGTCATGGAAACTCGAGCAAACCAAGTAACACTGGTTTGAAGGCTGCCTTCCCGAAGTACCAGTATTCTGATATGGTTCGCGCGGACCATCAGCTGTTTACTGAACACTTTGGGCTCAATCGCACGAGACTGACGCTTGGAGTTTCAATGGGTGGAATGCACATCTGGATGCAAGGCGCTGAATATCCTGGCTTTTCCGACGCGCTCATGCCAATCGCTTCATCGCCCGTCGAAATCGCCGGCCACAATCGCCTCTTCCGAAAGTTCATCACCGAACTCATCAGCCTCGATCCAGCATACGAAGCCGGAAATTACACCACCCAACCCATCGCAGGACTTGGCGGTTCTCTGCTGATCCAACTCACCATGCTTTCATCCCCAGCATACTACCAGCGCAACTTTCCCACACGCGAAGCCATGGACAAATTCGTCGACGAGTACATTTTCCCAAGAGTCGAAGATTTTGACGCCAATGATCAGTTGTATGCTTGGAATGCGTCTATGACTTATGATCCCAAGGATGGACTCAAGAACATCCGTGTTCCGCTTACGGCGGTGAATACCGCTGATGACTGGATGAACCCTCCTGAGCTCAAGTTCTTGGAGGATGGTATTGCGAGCATGAAGGATGGATATGGCCAGGGTGTTATTTTGCCGGCGAGTAATGAGACGACTGGACATGATAGTTATATCAAGGCGGAGCTCTGGAAGGATGAGCTTGAGAAGCTTCTCGCCCGGTCGGGTTGATACCAACACCCATGAGCACAACCACACAACATGACAAGACGAACACGACCAGTCAATCACTGGGTTTTTTCTTTCATTTCCTTTGTTTAGATCACTCTTTTTATTATAGATAGATAGTTTTTGCAATTGAAGCTCTTGGCATCGCGATCCGATAAGTGGATTCTCCAACATCAATGCGTCAGTGATGGAGATTTTTGACGTCACTACCAAGCCCTCCAACAATGAAGCTACATGACATCATTATAACCTTGATAGTATGACGAACATAAATACAGTTCTTCCAGACCGTTTCAAGAGTCTCTTCTTTCCTCATACAACAATCTATCCAACTCTACATACTCAAATCAACTACATACCATCAACATGTCCGGTGCTAAGCAAGGCGGCGATCTCTTCGATATGGCCAAGGATGGCACATCCAGTACGTTCCATCTCACCTCTACTGTCTACCCTGACCAATTGCTAACATTCTTCAGTCCCCGGCGACGCAGGAAAGATGAACACAATCCCCTCCAAGCCCCACCCCTCCCAAAAGCACGATGACGGTCTTGGCGCCACAAACCTCGCCAACGCAGCAGACAACGCTCTCAACGAGCATGAAGGCCGAGAGTCGGGTGTCGGAGAGGTTATCAGTGCTACTGGACACGATATTCCCAACTCGGTTACTGGAAAGCCTGGTGGTCGTGGCGGTACCCAGGGCAAGGAGGAGATTCGGGCTGATACTGGTGGTTTTACCAAGGATCGATCTGCGGATAAGTCTTAATGATGTTATGAGCGTATATGAAGTTTAATGAATGATACTTGATTGAATTGACTTTAATGAGTGGGCCGTGAGTCGAGTTGGTGATTCGTGTCGGTCGGGGTATGTTAAATGAGCGTTTAACTACTTCGTCGCAATTGCAATATTCGCCTTGAACATAACCACATTCTTTCCGTCCCCAAGATTCTCAAATCCTTCACTTTTCTGCAGCGCTTCAACAACAGCATCAACAGCAACATCCCAATTCTCCTCATCAGACTCCAACCACCCCACACTCGATGTCCCACCAATGAAGCTCCAAAGCATTGTCGCGAAATGCTTCAGCTCACCAACCGTCACAAAAACATCTCTCTTCTCCAGCCTAACATTATCAGGTGAGAAGCCGCCTTTGACAATAACATCGCGGAGGAAGTTGGCGTCTTCCCACTTCTCGAGTCCTTGGCGTGGAAGAGGTGTACCAGGTGGACGAGTCCTTTGACATGCGGCGATGATGGCGGGGAGGGTTGGAGTGTAAGCCCATGAATTAAAGATCGCAGTACCATTTTGTTTGAGGGTACGGTGAATCTCCTTTATGGCGTCGATGCCGTCGTTTGGGAGAACGAATAACAAAGCGTTGCCGATGGCGTGAGAAAACTTCTTACTCGGGAAGTCAAGAGCTGTAGCGTCCGCCTTTACAACTTCAGCTGGCCAATTATTCTTGGCGATTTCTTGACGGTAAAGATCAAGGACGTTATCATCAATATCACTTCCGATGATTTTGATGTTACTATCGTCGGAGGCGGCTATAATAGCTGCAGTCGCGGCGCCGAGACCACAACCAACGTCGTGGAAGATGACTTGTGATGACGGCAGATCGATGCACGAGATTGAAGCAGCAGCCAGCTGTTCCATGCCATCTCCTACGAGTTCGCCATAGAGGGCTGGAGTAGGTCTGAGTGCTTGTTTGGGGACATATGGGTTGTCGGACTCTGGTGCATTCATGATGTATGATTCGGTAGTTGGATTTGGTTCGACGGAGTTTATGCTCAATTGCATACCACTCCAAACTTCGGATGCATTATTATACTTCAATTGTCTCCGAAATGTCACCGTGAACGTATTTTGGTTGGTGAATCGGATGAGTGTATAAGCATTGATCTGAGTAAGCTGTGGCAGAAAATGCCGTTGGACTTGTCGGAGGTCAGATTACGAATAGCCTATCGGGATCATCGATTGTATGCGGTGCCAGAATGGACAGCCGAGTACCGCCGCCGCTGCGAATAATGGTATACCCTCTGCGTAGCCATAATTGGACGCACATGAGGACCAGGGCTTTTTACGTATGCATCAGTCAACAATTAAACTCAAACTACCCCGAGCTCGTCTTCTTATTCAATCTCATAATGATAGTAAATCCAATGACAGATACATGTTTAGAGAGCATTATCGACAGAAAGTGATATACTCTCAACCAAGATATTGTAGCTGACCATTCTCATTTCCAATGCGGTCATTGAGATTAATACCCTGTCTGTCCGTATATCCCCCATCACTCCTGGTCAGCTCCGCCGTGAGAAAACCACCTTCCAATTGGATATTTCGCGCCGAGTGTGAGAAGTCTGGTATGTTAACAAAGTGTCATTACTGAAGTCTGGCAAAACTTACTTTCGCCGTCCCACATAAACCAACCGTCCTGGTTGCCAATAAATTGATCAAGGTCGATTTCGCTTTGAACCCAATTACCGTCCCTGTCCTGCACTTTGGCTCGGAGGATGTGGCCGCTAAAGAGGTGGATATTTTCGGCGGAGGCCTGGAAGCTCATGGTTGCGGTAGAGTCTTTGATGGAGTATGTCGGAAAAGGTTGAGGCTGAATCTGATGAGGAAGGCATTGTGTCTTATATGCAATAGTACGGTCTCACACTTTCTGGTTCAGATCTGCAACTAACTTCAACTAAATATTATGCTATCCATAGTTTTATATCATGGCCAATGAGAATTTCCCACGCTCTGAGACTGTCTCGTTCCATGATGTAGCTATGCGGACTTTCGCTACGAGCTCTAGCTTTACGGGCTAAACTATCTGGAAATTGGGGCATCTGCAGCCGGACATCATTTCGTTGACAAGGCATATGTAATTCTTTTTATTTGGGAATGATCAACAAGGTATGCAGCTGAGGATCGCTAGATCAGCGATAGGTGTTCTCCGCTCCCCGGGTGTTTACAGTACTTGCCCATGATAGCGCAAGACCATGTCTCAGCTTACCAACGAGAATCGGTGAGCTGAGCATGCGATTCCCTATTTTAGGTGCGAAGTTAAAGTAAAATGCCGTAATGTTGCATCATTCAAAATGGCAGCCGTAGGATCAAAAAACTTGTTTCATCTGCAGATGTGTCACCGTCAAACTCCAAATAGTAGTGTTGCTTCCACTGAACTGGTGTCAAGAGCCTCTCGTTGTGGCGTTAACTGTGTAGCTCGGTTGTGCAACATTGTGCTGAATGCATTACTTGAGTTCGAGACAAAACGAGGACCAGCTTATCACAACCTCCCAATCACGACATGGATATTGACTACTAGATATATGGGGTTCACAGCAAGTATATCCTTAATATAACTCGATTTCTATTAGTTAAGCTAACAATCCCTTATGATAAACTAAGGTTAGATAACGACAGGCACTGCCGTAATCGCCTGTCGGACCTTAGTACCCTGTGATAGCTTACAAAAGCCAACCACCGGCTTGCTCGCAACCATATTCTTCTCAATCGGCTTGACAGACTGATGGTTGCTAAAGAAATTCTTAGAATCCCACTCGGTCTTGACCTTCTGGAGACGAGCGTAGTTATCGCCGTAGTACGCTTGCTCCCAGTTGCTAACCGCACCGTCGATGTAGTTGACATAAGCAGCCTTCTTCTCGATAGCGAAGGGAAGAAGCTGGGTTTGACACGTTGCGATGAAGTCCAGGATGGAGGAAACTTTGGAAGCGTCTGTCCATTGAAGGTTCATACTGGCGACGTAATGTCCGTCACGCCAGTAAAAGGCTGTGTCGGTCGAGGGGATCTCAGAGGTTTGAGCGCCGATGTGATTCCATGAGAAGTTGCACTTGGGTGAATTGCGCTTGTTCTCATTGGTGATGCCAACAATGGATGCAGCTTCGCTGACAAGGTTGCTGACGGTGGAAATGAGTTCGGGAGTAATGGCGCCCTCAGGGAGGATGAATGATGCGTGATGGTGGTAAACCTTGCTGTCAGCATCCCAGCCCTCAGCACTCTCGCTGACCTGAGTCCAATCCATCTCTTCAAGAGTGTTCTCAGCTGGGCCATGAGCCAAGATAGACTTAAGGGCTTCTTGAGCCTGCGCCATGTTTCCATTGTAGACGACCTTCATACCACCAGTGAACTGCTTGTTCTGGCCATGAGACCAGACCCCATTGACAGTCAACTCAGCAGGGCAGTTGCTAGAGTTGAAAGTCTTCATGGCCTCATCAAAGGCTTGCTGTTGCTGAGGAAGATTCCAAGTGAGCTCACCAGAAACAACCTTTCCATCTTGATCTCTCAACTTGTGCATCTTGGAAGTCATAGAGACGGTGACACCAAAGTTGCCGCCTCCACCACCACAAAGAGCCCAGAAAAGATCGCGCTTCGTCTCATCTTGATCGTCCTTGGAGACGGTAACGACATCACCCTCGGCAGTGACAACTGTCATCTCAAGAAGGTTGTCACAACCAAGGCCGAAGCTCCTCGAGAAAGGACTAATACCGCCTCCAAGGGTGAAGGCACTGACACCGACACTTCCACACAGCGCACTGATGGCAACATCGCGCTTATCCTGGAGTTTGTCATAGACATCGTTCCACAAAGCTCCACCGTCCATCTGAATAGTTCTAGCGTCGTTGTCGACGTGGCAGCCGTTCATGGCACTCATGTCAAGGACCATGCCGCCTTCATTGAGGGAGTATCCCATGAAGCCGTGCATGCCAGTCTTGACGGTGAGTTTGACGCTGTTTTGATTGGCGAAGGAGACGGTGGTTTGGACATCTTGGACTGAGCGGGCTTGGACGACGACCGCAGGGTTTGTGTTGCGATAGTTCAAGTTGCCGATGAAAGCTGACTTATTAGTGGTGGTTTCTCAAGGTAGAGATGAGACGTACTGGCTTTGGAGTAGGCCTCGGTTCCTGGAACGAGGACCTGATCCTCTGAGAGGGCCTGGGTCAATGTAGACCAGTTAATTTCTTGAAGACCTAGCATGATGGTGGTTACTGTGATGATTGTATGAATTGTGTTTGACGAGGAAGATTGATTGTTGGGATAATTTGACCGACTTTATACTATTTGGAAAGCAATGCATCCGGCCTCATACATCATCTTGCAGTAATTGTTTACAGAGTACCGATCGCCAAGTGCCGAGGTCAAAGCTGAAAGACAATCCCCAGCCATCTGCACCAATCGAGCGGGACATCTACGGACGCTAGGCAACTCTGGGTTCAGCTAAAGCATCGATGTCGATCAACTATGCGATTTTGGGAACTCCAGCTAGCCTTGCCTCAGACGGAACAGGATCTGCCCGTGAGAGATAAGAGACGCAAGAATGCAAGTGGTGGGGATCCCCCACGTATCAATGAATTGAGTTCCTAGTCTCAGCGCTTTGATGGAGGCTTTGAGCTAGTGAAACTATTTATGCAGCTTTATGAAGAAGTAGGAAATATATCGACGGATTGCATATCGGGCGTCGCAATTTCCTGTTTTCCCCACGACTTGGAATTCCGGGTATGAGCATTGAGTTGGTTCCGGCAACGCTTGTCTCAGTTTGGAGCTATTAATTGCTGGCGATTTACACAAGGATCAGCTATGATCGACGCGCGATGACGAACCTTGCAAGACAAAAGGCCGAGCGTGCATGTGAAGAGCTGATCTGAACTTGTAGCACTATACTTTGCATAAAAAGATAATGCATAAAGGCTATGCACCGATAACAGGTTGTGCAACTTTCAGCAGCCCTGGAGCTAGTGGTCGTGGAGAAGACACGATCTGGTCTAGTAACCAGAGCAGCCAGATGGACAAACCCAGCCTCCATGTTTGGTCAGCTTAGTATATAGTCTTCAACAATTAAAAAAGAAGCACATACGACCATACCCACCGGAAAATACGGGATCCCGTCNNGTAGTTGGGTCGGTGACGACCAGCGAATCCCCGCTGTTGTATGTTTTTTTGCATTTCGACCGAACTGTTAAGTATCTCCGAAGTATCTCTGAAGTATATTTCATGCATTCTTTTGTTTTGACGGTCTAGTCTAGCTGGTTAATACAAATCTGTCATGGCGCGAAGATGGTGGATGTATGTAATTCATCTACTGATGCTTATAGAGCTTTAATGATACAATTTGATCCAAGCTTCAACAGCCGCTAAATATACCTCATCCGCCTTGCAATGAGTATACAAGCGATAGCAAAGACAATGATACTACCCACAATACCGAACCAGGCATTGAAGTTGCTTCCACCTCTCCCTTTCCAAGGGACCTTGACGTTCATTCCAAAGATGCCAAAAATCAGCACTAGAGGTACTAGCACGGTGACTAAAACAGTGACACGGGCCAGAGACTTATTAACTTGATTGCCTTGAGTGATACTGTCGATCGACAGTTGAGCCAGATAGCTGCGATGTGATCGCGAAAGCATCTCCTCGACATGAATCAGACTGTTCGTCATGGTCACAACATGATCTTGTATATCGCCAAGATAGAGGGCAATGTCCATATGGGGTGTGACTTTGTAGTTCTCGGTGCATCGTTTTGTAAAGCCGCGTAGGACATCTGCCTTGCCGCCCAGAAGACGCATAAGGCCGGTAGTATTCTTTCGTGCCATACTAATTTCCTGAAGGAATCTCCAATTGTCATCCGGCCGAGCAATAGAGCGTTGTTCTTCAAGTGCCTCTGCTTCGCGTTCGAGTTTAGAAACAACGGGGGCGAAAGAATCCACAATATCATTACTGGCGGCCGGTCAGTATCTTCACAAAGGCATACTAAGGCCTTGAAATAAAAGAGCTTACATCAAAGCATAGCAGATCCAATCGCTGCTTAGAGAAACATACTCCTTCAAGTTGGAGATCCGAGTCCGCACTCGGGTTGCATGAGCATCGGGTGCAAAACTGAAACTGAGAGTACCCTCACGGAAGACGACAACGTATATGTTGAAAGGCATGTAGTCGGTTCCGGCGGGTTGGTCTACGCTTCTGAAGGACCTGAAGCAGGAGAAATAATAGGAAGGGAATATTTCAATCTTTTCGCGGGTTTCCTGAGTGATG
Organism: Fusarium scirpi; assembly: GCA_004367495.1. Classification (NCBI taxonomy): domain Eukaryota; kingdom Fungi; phylum Ascomycota; class Sordariomycetes; order Hypocreales; family Nectriaceae; genus Fusarium; species Fusarium scirpi. The sequence continues at coordinate 150,317 of QHHJ01000197.1, read as the reverse complement.
ATATCCTCAATGGTCAAGGGGTGTATGCCGAACGCCTTGGAGATGATTTGGATTTCTTGCTCAGTCGGGTTGTTCATATCGAGCCACCATACTCCATTTCTTTCTCCCCTGGGAGAGCTGAAAAGGCTCTGGACAGCTTCTTCAGCAAGATTAAGACCACTGAAATCGGCAGCGTGTATAGTGGACTCCAAAGTGGAAGAAAAGAAGCTGAATCGCTTGTGGTCTGCTTCCTGCTGCGAGGCGGTGGCGTTATTCTGACCCTCGACTTTTCTCTTCAATACAAATACTCTGTCAGGCGGAATGTTGATGAATTCTCCGTCGGAAGTCGCCTCACAAGCAGTATGTGACACGGCATTTGCTGATAGAAGGCTGGGGAAAACGCGAATAGCAGACTGACGACGTGTTTCTGTTTCCACAAGGGTTTGCAGGTAGTCGAAGTCAGACAATAGATTCTTTCCCTGATGTCCTTCCACCATGGTGGGGTACAACCCCCCTCCGAGGGACTTGTTGGCAGCCAAACTGGTAAACCCGTGATTGTCATGTAGGCTCGCAACAGACACAGTACCACCAATGTTATCTCGCGTTTGACGACGCACCTCGGCAATCTCGTAGCGATGGTCATCTAGCTCGGCCAGGGGGGTGAGGCATTCGCCGTTGGAATCACCGACTTGGTTGTTTGACATTTTGTTTCGATTATCGGCAGGCGAGGTGAATCATGGTAACTAGCGACTATGTAATTGCTCTTTTCGTTCTGCTGCATGGGGTGATCGCATTGCTTCCAGACTCGGAGCCAGAGAGTCGGGCGTAAGGATTGGCGTTTGTCAATGTAAGTTAAATTTCCTTCACATATTTATCAACGCCTTTCAACTTGGATATAGAGGATAGGGATATGGACAGATTGGAAGGCGAAGATGGCGCTAAAGAAAATGTCAAAGGATAATTATGATCGAAGGAAGAAGGTATGTGTGATGGCGTTCGCGACGGTCGGTGGTAGCTTGCGGATCATTCCCAATGGAGAACAGCGTCGGCGCCAGACGAGAGAATGGCGATCACCTGATGGAAGATGCGAAGTTACGGGTAGTATCAAACAGCAATAATGATGAATTACAGTCAGAAGACAAGAAATGCGGTCGAAAAGAAAAAAGGGAAACGAAGAAAATAAAGAAGGAAAATCCCGCATCCCCCTAAATTACAATGAGGCTGTGTAAACACCTAGCAATAATCTCCTGAAAATACCGCCTATCACGTGGCAGACCTCGTAACCTTAAATAATTAACGTAAACCTAAAGATGGTGATGCAGTGCTCGGATATACCAGGCAATGTTTCTACTATGCTTACTAGTCACTCTTTTCAATGGCTGGAAAGCTCCCAGTCGTTGTAAATTACAACTAGTCCGATTCCTACGTTTAATAAGATAGGTATCTACTTTAAAGTCTAATTTTCCTTATGAGTTAGTCTTGATAATTGTTGTAGTAAATCTAAGCGCTGGTCATGTAAGAATGCAAGTCATTCGCCTTCATGAACTCCTTCCAAGTCGTCAACTTTAATCCAGGCAACTGGGTAAAACTCATGTTAGCAACGTGATACTTCATTGAAATTCAAATGTTATGCTCACCTGATTAGCCTGGACAAACTCGGGTCGCTCGTAGATCATTCCAAAGTCTCGGAAGACAAGAAGTTGTTCGGCAAAGTCCAACGCGGTGATATCACTCATGTGCTTTCTCAAATTACCCTGGAATTCCTCCGAAGACAGCTCGTTGTAGCGGATGTCAATGCCATATGCTGCGACGAGTTGGTCAGTCCTTATCTTGTGGATCTCAGAGCGGCACTTACCAGATGCCATATCCCGAATCTTGTCTCCTTCTGAAATTGCTTCAGAGTAAAAAGCGATTTCCTTCTCGAGGCATTTCTCGGGATGATCGAGGATGTACTGAATCAACTTTCCAGTGTCGGAAATAGCGACGTTAGGAAGAGGGGTAGACTCGGGCAGAACAAACGACCTCAGATAGGTACCATCCGCTTGCTACAAACCATTAGCATCTTCCCACCCATTGGCCATTGGGTCCGTTGACATACCTTTATCGGCAAATAAGTTCCAGGCTGCGTAACACAATTCTCAAGATAATTCGGAAAAAGCACAGCGGTCGTCTTCTTCCACAGCTCAGGCTTCTCCTCCTTGATATACTTGGTAACAGCCGCCTTACTCTGCCAATGATACACATGAGGATAAACACCGCCAGAAATAGTGTTCGCATCAGGAAGTCCAGCCCAAATGAAAGTCTCAAGTTGGGGCAGCTCAGCAGCGATATCTACAATGGATTTACCCTGTGCTTCTTCGCGTGTGGCGGACATATGTTGCCAGAAGTCTGTCATGGCGAAGATGATGTGCGCATCACGAAAGGCTGCTTTGAGACTTGAGGGATCGTCGACGTCGGCTTGCTGGATTTCGATGTTGAGGGAAGTGAGAGCCTGGGCTTTGGCGGAGGAAGGGTTGCGGGTTAGACCGCGGATGAGGTAGCGATCTGGGGATTGAGCGAGAGTTCGAGCGACGGAACCGCCCTGATATAATTAGTTCTCAAATACGGCAAGAGATTGATGAAAAGAGTTTACCTGTAGGCCGGTTGCGCCGACGATGACGACGCGCTTCTTCCCGACACTCTTTTGAGTCATTGTTGGATCGGATGATAAGGTTTATGAAATCGAAGTTGAACGTTGATGTAATGAATAGTGAAGGAGAATCAAACCATTGGGATTCCACAGCTTTATATATCCTGGCATTTCCCACTGGAAACACGATTTCATTCCCTGTGGGCCTTGACCAAGATCGTGAAGTTATTCCCGGAAACTCGGATAGACGATGGGTCTGCAACAACATTTACCGCTGATTCAGCGGGTCGATCACCACTTTTCGGTCCACCACGCTCTTGTCATTGTACCGGAGACCGAGATCTGGATTAGAAACATTTACAATCGCATGGTAATCATCAGTTTCATTGTGCACGTATCAATTGTTATAGAAAACCTGAAGGAATCCACCCTGGCTCATGAATACAGGGTAGCTCCAACTGCCATTCACCTACGTCATGAAACTTCCGAGCTCGAATTAGTCAGCGGAAAATTCAGTCTCAAATGCCGGAGCGGAAGCTCAATTCTGCATTTATCCCGATAAACGAGATCTTGTTACGACAGCAATGCCGAACTCTACAAGAGGACGAAAGCCGAAGTCATGTGACTCTTGTCGTAAAAAGAAGGTAAATAACATCCACTTTGACTGAGTCTTGGGCTGATTGAGAGGTAGATCCAATGTGATAGAGCCTTGCCGAAATGCGATTATTGCAAACACAATAGCTTGACTTGTAGCTATGAGAAAGCGATCAGGGCAAGAGATTCAACTCCCAGGTAAGCTGATCCCTTTTACTACGAATCACCAGTCTTTCTTAGTTACTCAAAATTTTTTGGCCGTTGCACTCTTGGTCTCGGACAACACCTGACAGAATCTCTAGGTCTGCGGGTACGTCGCCACAAAACACGGATCTCTTAGTTTCGGGCTTGGGAGAACCTGTAGGGGGTAGTTCTAATTCCTCTCGTAAGTAGAAACTTGTCATCATGGCAAAGTCACTGACATTGAGTGACCTATAGCAATACAAACTCTCGATAGATCTTTTCACCGATCCTATCTAGAAGGCCTCCAGCTTCTGAACGGTCTCCCATTCTTCAGCGAACGAGGTCAACAATGGATGGCACAGACCGTTGCCGAATCAACCCTAACGAATAGCATAACAGAGAGATTCCAGCAAGATCTATTGCCGACGCCTCACTTTGCGCCGCCAAACAGAATACATCTTCCACCTTACCATGCTGTTGAGAGATTTGCGACGAGGTTCTGCTCGTCGGCGGAATATTTGGTCTTCCCAGTTCTAAGCCATGAACGGTTAATCAACAAGACACTCCCCCTCGCGTACTCTAACGGCCAGTTCTGCGTTAGCAGTGCTAGAGCCTTTGTCTTAGCTATGCTTGTCACTGGAGATGTACACGGGCAAGATCCCATAGTGGACGGAGCACAGCCCATCGAGAAGTATGTGGCGGACGTCGAGGAGTCTTTGTCTGATATTTTAAGAGAGGCGACCTTGGATGGTCTTGAGGCTCTAACGATGCTGGTAAGCTTCATTTGCATTTTCCCTGTCATATTGACATTAACATCAGTAGATCATATATAAATATTTCATTGGCGACCTTCAATCAGCATCATTCCTCATATCCATGGCTAGCCGAATGATCTTCAAACACGGCGCCCACATGCCAGCTCCGACCAACCAACCATATAACAAGGATAATCCAGCACATCATATTCGTGATCTCTTCTGGGTATGCTACTGCATAGACAAAGACCTTTGTCACAGAATCGGTCAACCGCCTTCTATAAACGATGCACATTGCGACTTGACCCTTCCGCCAAACTATGCTGAAATGCAGAATTCCAATATTCTTAGTATTGGACACGCGTCTATTTATAAACCCACCACTGTCCCGTTGTACCCTTGGGATCTTCGACTATCAATCATCAAGTCCCGGATATATGAAGATCTTTACTCCATGATTGCGGCACGACAACCTGAGGCCGAGGTGTTGAGAAGGATCCGGTATCTGGATGAGGATCTGGAGGTCTGGCGCCTCACGCTTCCACCGGATCATAGACCGACACTTTCGTTTCTTGAGAAGACACCCCTCGATGCGAATACAAACACACAAGCTATTATGCTTCGATTATCATATCATCATTGTGTCATTCTGATTCATAAAGCACGATCCAGAATATTTGGTTCAGTGTCTAGTCTTGTTGCAGATGGACATGAAGCGAATTTCCAATTGTTGGTTGATGCTTCGAAGTCAGTTTTGACGTATCTCGAGAAAGCTTTACCAGCCGTCGCCCACGAATGTTTCTGGTAAGTCCGCGGACTATTAATCCCTCACAATATCCTTATCCTATATTCGTGCTGACAATCAGTGCAGGATCATCATCTTCTACCCAATGACAGCCATCTTCACCGTCTTCTCAATCGCCCTTCTCAATACCAAAACAAGCTCCCTTCAGGGTAACCTATCCCTTCTTCAAGACTTCACAAGAGTGATCCAACAAATTCCCATCCGGAGATTGACCGTCGCGGAAGTTTCTCATCTGGCATTTATACAGGAGCTTGTGGAGGAAATGAGCAGATTGATGGTTGCAGCAGCTCAGAAAGCGGGGGTTCAGTAAGCAACTTCAATGAATACAGAGTCTAGATCGTGGGTAACACTCAAATTATCCGCTTTGGCTTACTTGCAGACTGAGAGTGGGGCTAAATCTGGATGAAGAGTATGGGTTGTTTTGTCTTCTATGCTCATGTATGACCAACTTGAATGCATGATTCAATAACTCAATATAAAGTCCGATGAAGTAAATCCATTTACGGTGTTTAGCTAATTCCGAAACGTGAATCTGGTTCAGCTGAGAAATGGGAGGCTAATTCCGTTTAAGAGTCCGTGTTAAGTCCCTCGCCGGAAAAGTGGAATTGTCCGCGAAAGACCGTGGTGCACTCACGTAAACCTGCCAATCAGAAACCGCAACGAGGTAAGCCGAATAACCCATGATTGGTCAGAATGTTTATCGTCATCTAGAAGGAATTCGTAACTGCTTCATTGAGATCTATTGCTTACTCTCTGCATATTATGTTACCGAGCTGGTTTTGGAGATTCGTCAAGAGGAGATGGTATATAACTTGAGGGATATCCCTTGAATAAATGAAAAGAACCATCCACATCATCAAAGTTACTCACAACAAATCCAAGTACATCTTTTACTATCTCTTTGAGATCCAATCCGACCTAGGCAACTTCATCCTAACTCACTCTCACTATCACAATGGAATTCCCAAACACTCCATTCCTTGGTGGCGCGGCTGACATCCCAGTCAACTCCCCCACGCCCATCATGTCCTACTCCCCCATGACCCTCCAAGCGGAAGGCCGCAGAGTTCCTCTCGACATCAAGATCACAGCCCCAGCGACCGGATCAAACCTCCCCATCATCCTTCTCTCTCACGGCCACGGTCCAAGCAGCTACCTCTCCTCCTACAAGGGCTACGGACCGATCGTCGACTGGTGGGCAGGCCATGGCTTCGTCGTCATTCAACCCACCCACTTGAGTTCCCGCCAGCTCGGTTACCAGCTCGACGTCGAGAACGTCCGCGAACTCTTCATGGATCAGCGCGTTAAAGATATGCATCGCATTCTTGAAAATCTCGACAGCATTGAAGAAACTGTTCCCTTCCTCAAGGGTCGTCTTGACAAGGACAAGATTGCCGTCGCAGCTCATTCCCTTGGCTCCCTGACAGCAAACATTCTCATGGGTGCCGTGAACACCGATCCTCGCGACAACGAGAAAATGGACCTCTACTCTCCGCGCATCAAAGCAGGTTTCATCATGGGCGCTCTCGGCAACGGAACAACCGACATGTCGGAAGGAGGCTCCAACATGATGCCTTTCTACAACATCGACTTCTCCAACATGAAGACACCCTGCCTTGTAGCATGGGGCGACAGCGACGTCAGCCCTCACTTGACGACTCGTGGTGCGGACTGGCACGCCGATCCGTACAACGAGGCACCTGGTCCCAAGGCTTCATATGAGATTACGGGTGGAAAGCATGGTTTTGGAGGTGTTAGTGGATGGAATGCGTTGGAGTGTCAGGATGAGAGCGCCGAGAGACTTGCGGCTGTTCAGAGGGTTAGTTGGGCGTATTTGATGAGTCAGCTGTATCCTGGTGATGATTCTTGGGAGAAGGCGAAGAAGGCTATTGGGCAGCATGCTGAGATTGGCAAGATTGAGGAAAAGTAGAAATGATGTGAAGTAGGTTGAGTAGTTTTACAGTAAGTCCTTATAAGTACATACGAGCATAGTCAGACCAAGGGAAGATTTAACATGGAACTCGGGATCTATTCATCATACTCTTGTGTAATAAGCCCCAATCAATCAAACTTGATCAACATCGCTACCACCGTCTTGCACAACGATACCCTTTCTTCCTGTATCATCTACTTCCCTGACAACAACGGGCTTTGTCCATTTCTGAGACGCTTTGCCTTTTGTCAAGTCCACGTTGACATCGGAGTCCAACGTAAGTACAAGTAGGTCGCCCAGGCTACTCCACCCTGCTTTGTACCAGCGATGTTTCGAACAGAAAAGGAGCACAGTATATATCAAAACAATAAGAACATGAAGAAGGAGAAACGAAAATGCTATAGGGATACCAATGCTGCTTCCGAACTCATACGAGTATACATATACATATGGAGTATAGACAACCGAGTTAGCCTTTGCATTGCTTCGGACCCAGGTGGTGAGTTCGTACTCTTGAAATTCACCAAGCTCGGCTATTGCATCTGTGACGTGCATCGCAAGGAATGTTTGAAGGCAAGAGGAGCTCAGCATCAGTGGCCTTGGGGTTGTCGAGCAGAAATGCATGGCTTCTTCATAAGAGGTTCTGTTTGCAGACGTATTCGGTAGAGAAGCTATTCCAGTCATCCAGTCGTCCCCTACGTTTATAAAGTCTTCAGTGCCGAATGAATCCCTGATTTGAGTCATCTCTTCTTCATTGGGGAAATTGAAATGACTAAGAGCATCACCGGTCCGACCGGCTTCGAGCCAAACATCCGCCTCAGTCCATCTTGCGGATATAAGACACAACATGAGCTGAACAACCACAGGCCGTAACGGGGCTGGGTACCCATCATCTCCCGTGGTTTCATTGACAACTGATGCAAAGATCATATCAGTGCTGACATGTAGCTTCTTTGTTTCTTTGAGATTGAGGAAATTGTAGCCAAGTGGGCCTGCTGAGTTACCGACATTTTTCGTTACGTTCAGTATCCAGGGGTACTGTTCATCATGTATCTCCACTGTCTGGTCCAGATATGGTTCCGGGCCAAAGAAGAATTTAGCGGTGCCATTCACCAGGCCTGATGACGAGCACTGTGCAGAAACAAGCGGCTGTTTCCATTTAGCGGGCACAGAAGACTCGTCTGCTCTGTTCCCGGCTTTGACCAACTCATCAGAACTGTCGAACCCGTACATGCCGTTGCCCATATGACGAGTTATAGCGCTGAGCGGACACGTCGCAACCGCTCCAGGCCTGTCGGTTTTATACGACATAGGCCGGCGTGTCGATCCATAATTCGCATATGTTGAATTTTCAAAAGGACCTTCAAGTGGTGCGATCCGTCTACTAATACTGGTTTCCAAAATCGACGTTTGGCTGGGCCCTGTGGATTGTGCGGAAGGGTCGGCATCAGGAACGGCTTCAGCGTTTAGATCAGTGTTGTAAAGGGTTCCGGGAGTGTACGTGGTCCTGAATCCAGCTCGACCATCGCCTTCAAGGTTGAGTCGCCAGCCCTGACGAGGGATCATAGTGATGGCGGATAGAGGGCTTGCTGCGATGCACAAGACAGCGGTCAAGAGGATCATGACGCCTGTGATCCTGTGTGTTTTACTTCGAACTCCTGAAGATAGTATTGGACTCCATAGCTCAGAACTCATAAGGTAAAGAAACGGCGAGTTGAGAAGTAAAGGCGATGCAAGGAACCCAAGTGGCAGGGAATCTCCCTCATTCGAGAGATGGTAGTTGATTCGTCCCATTAGAATATCACCGAGTGATAGTATGATCAAAGCCTCGTGGATCTTGGCTACAAATTGAAGGGCGTTCAAGGCGTTATTTGTGGGATTTGTCCAACGAACGTCGGCGATGTATAAAGAGAGAACGGCTGAGGTGATGACAACAGGTGGTAAGTGAATCAAGACCAGGTGGCCAATAAGGGGGAGTATTCGTCTGTCGCTTTTCTTGCTTGAGTGACTCTCATCAACACGTGTTTCGACGTTAGAGGGTTCGGGAGGACAAGCTGAGTTTCGCCCCGAGGTATCGTTCCCGGATTCCGATTCAAACAGAGGCTCCAGTACTGAGTCTTGATCTGTGCTGGTTGGCTAATACCCATGTTAGCGTGATGAGATCTATCCAACAGCTGGGGATAGCTTTACTAGCCGTTGTGAGCTCTGCAACTCAATGGCATCGCTATCAGACATCGCCTTTTTACTGTTAGACATCATTTTCTACTAGTTGAGCGAGTAGAGAGAAACTATTAGAGATAGGCTAGATGGTGTCGTGTAACTTTGGCAGCGGAAGCGGGGTATTTGACCGAAGTGTTAATTTCCGGTTATAGAAGCTTGGCATAAGATCTCTCCAGTCAGCCTTGCCAAGGTGCAGGTGACGTAGCATGAAACAGCTGTGCCGCAGAGCGGGAGAAAAATACCTTTTCGAGAGGTCATTGCATGCCCAACTGAGTCCAACATAGCTAGAAAGTACATTTAACATTAAATAGACCTAAAGTCATGCACCCCACCCCCAGGAACACACTAGATCGCTTCATGTAAAAGATTACCAGGACCTTAATCTAAATCCTATACCTCCTTTGCCATTAACATCCTTGCTGTATACTCCCTTCTAACTTTAAACCACCACCCACCGATCAGAATTGCCAAGCCACCCACAACGACGCATGTGTAATTCATATTCGCTGCCTCAACTGGCATAACGTAGGGGAAGGAGAAAAAGATAATCGCAAACGTGAGCCAGCACACGGCCACAGCATTCACAATGGGGCCAATCGTTGGTCCCATATGAAAAACACCTTTGTGCATGTTCTTTCTACCAGTAATTAGGTTGGTGAGGATCGGGAACATGTATGAGATATTGTTGATCGTAACGGCTGTGCCAAGAAGAGAGTTGAATGCGGTCGATGAGCCGAGATATAGGCAGCCCAAGGCAGCAATGATGGCTGTTACTGCCAGCTGGGCATTGAAAGGCATCTTCAGGCTTGAATGGACCTTGGACCAACTGAAGGACGGTTATTTATGAAACTAACAAGATGTACTATGGGTTCACTTACACTTTGGAGAATGGCATAGCTCCATCACGGGAAAAGGCCCAGAACACTCGGCCAGTGCTTAGCTGCGAGCTAATCACGCAGGGACCGAGGGCGATGAAGAGGATAAAGAGAAGACCGAACGCGCCGCCAACACTTTGGGTGACCTGGTGGAAAAGCTCGGCAAGAGGCATGCCAGTGTTACCTGAGGTCAGCTGGTCAAAGTCCTGTATCGAAAACATTAGACTGATTAGATACGTGATACCAGTACAGAACGCAATGATAAGCGTGATGGCAATGGCTAGGGGAGCGTTTCTCGATGGCTGGGTATCTGTTAGCTTTTGCTACTAGGTCTCGACCGTGAATAAACGTACGTTGGGCATCTCTTCTGTAATATGAGTCACTCCATCGAGACCGCCAAGAGAGTACAGAGGGTTAACCAAGCCCGTGATAAAGCAAATAGCATTATTCTCCCAACCAGTATTGTTGATCCAAGTCCTGAAAACGAACTCAGGATCGCGGTGTGTCGGGGCGCATGCAACCACGGTGATCAACACAACAAGCCAGCCAATCTGTAAGTAGAAGAGGGAGAACCTGTTCAAGGCGGGGATGATTTTGTTTCCAAACATGACAACGCCAGCGGTGAGGAGGTTCAAGCCTTCATAAACAATGAAAGTCTGCCAGGCTTTTATCTCGAGGTCGGGTGTGTACAAAGCGATTAACGCCATCAGGATTTGTGCATAGATGATGTTGGTAGATGCAGTAGTGAAGATCCCTAAGGCTGTCAGTGAATGCGAACCTTGTTTCTCTGCCTGCTGACTTACAACCAAGAACACTGAACCAGCCTGTAAGAAAGCTCAAGATGCCCGTCGTCCTTCTCGGCGCGACAGCAGCAATCCAATGGTACATGCCGCCTTCAGTAGGATAAGACGACACAAACTCGGCAAGTGACGCCCCGAGGAAACATTGCAGAACCGTCACCAGGATAAAGCCATATATGACTGCTCCAGGGCCTCCGGCTCCAATTTCGGTGATCAGGCCAAGACCCAGCCCCGTCCACGAAATGGTTGTTGTGGAGGCTAGGCCTATGAGACTCAGAGTACTGAAGTGCCGGTTCAGCTCCTGTGTATGACCTTGTGTACAGAGTCAGTAATAGTGGTCATTTCAACATGAGAAATAAATCGACGAACCCATTTGCGCCAGACGCAGCTCGTCAGCATTCATCTCCGCTTTCGGCACCGAGTTGTCCATGCTCCGTTTTGGGCTGATTGCACCACCATCGTCTTTCGTGTTATTCATTTTAGTTGACAGCAACACGTTTTGCCGAATAGACTTTGTTCACTAGGGGATGCAGGTGCAAATGTCAAGACAACTGTAAACTCTAAACAAGCTTCTCCGTATTATCTGGGGTTAGGCGGGATATAAACACATTCATGGCTCAGACAAGCTTATCGTGCCATGCGAACCACTCATCGATAGCTTATCGGGTAGTCGGCATTGTCCCTCCCTGCAGGGTAGCATTCAGACTGTTTGGCCCCGCTTTTGATTTGGTCGTGCGACCCTAGTATCTTTGTCTCTTCCAATGAGAGGCATGACTGGGATACAAGTGTCGTGAACCTGGAGAAGGAATGTTGCGTTTGGATCATCGGCCAACTGCGGAGCGATCGCCGGATCAAACTGACTTACCGTTCTTGTCAGATACGAGGTTTTCGGTCAAGCGATCAGTTCCCGGACTGCGATAAAATTACTCTTACTGTTATCAGGGGTCCGGACTGAAGGTATGATGTACCTGTACAGATGAGGCAACATAAGCGAGTTATCTAAACGAGTAATCATGATCGGTGTAGGGTATGGCAGCTATAAACAGATGGGTCGACTGTCGCACTAGAACGTTTTTACGGTAGTGACATGCCCGTTTACCATGACGACTTCGCTTTATGGTCGGGTTTGGAACAGCTTGTCCTTGATAAACTGACCGAAGCTTATCTCTGTAGCAAGTGGTATAAAAACACTGGTTTCTGATTAACTTGGCCAAGACCAAGGGTCAAGGTAATTGCTCGAGGCATGCCAGATATGCTCTAGGATTGTGTATTGAGAATGCAAAGGTCGCGAGCGCAGTAAATTGACTTGTGAAAGGTCAATGCGTCCAGCATATTTGTTGTCTCTTTTCTCAGACATCTACGAGCCAACACGGAGGTGGCTTGCAGTGCGGGGCGCAGTAAGGCATCCTCAGAGGTCAAGGGTCACAGCCTGATTTGTCTTCACTTCCTCGTCAGTCTTCCATCTCCGCATCTCAGCTTCGAACGTCGCGACATTTGCACTAGACAAGAAACACTACCGATAGTCGATAGATCTTTGTATTGACATCCCTTGATACCTGTCAAAGGCCGCCGCAAACGACGAACCTTACACGATGCGCGCCTTGGGCGGAAAGCGATACCACGACGAAGACCAAGCTGCAGCATGCTCCTCCCGTCCGCAGAAGAAAGCCTACCATGACGGTCCGAACGGTCTTTCTCACGACAGCTATACTGTCGCCTGGATCTGTGCGTTGCCACTAGAGATGGGCGCCGCTCGCGCGATGCTAGATGTTGTCCACAGCACCTTGCCGCAAGAGGTCAATGATAGCAATTCCTATGCACTGGGTGTCATCGGAGAACACAACGTCGCCATCGCATGTTTGCCTAATGGCGAATATGGCACAAATAACGCCGCCATCGTTTTCACGAACATGAGGCGGACTTTCAAAAATATCCAGCTAGGGCTGATGGTAGGAATTGGAGGTGGAGCGCCAAGTCAAGTTGATCTTCGCTTGGGTGATATTGTTGTGGGGTCAAATGTTATACAGCATGATATGGGCAAAGCTATCGGTGGCGGCCTATTCAATCGAACCTCCATTCCTAGGACGGTTCCCACTTCCCTCGGCACTGTTGTGTCCACCCTGCGATCGAAACACTATTCTCGTCCTAGCCGAGTTCCATCCATCTTGCGGGAAAGGTCTGAGGTACTACGGGACTTCGAACGCCCTCTTTCCACAGATCGTTTATTTGCAACCACATACCATCATGAAGCTTCAATCCCAGACTGTTCAAGCTGTGATCAATCTCAGCTTGTACAAAGAACACCTCGGGAATTTAATCACCCTGTCATACATTATGGAGCAATTGCCTCTGGTAACCAAGTCATCAAGGACAGCTCAACTCGAGACAGGCTGGCGGAAGAGTTGGGCGTTATTTGTTTTGAGATGGAAGCCGCAGGCTTAATGGATATCTGCCCATGCCTTCCAGTCCGTGGCATTTGCGACTACTCCGATTCCCATAAAGCCAAGGAATGGCAGAAGTATGCTGCGGCAACTGCAGCTGCGTATGCTAAAGAGTTCCTAGAAGAACTACCTGTGACAGAACGTCAACAGCAGGGCGCTCGGCCACGCCTCGACGAGAGGGATAACGAATGCCTCAGAGATTTACGTATCACGAATCCTCAGGATGATAAAGAGACCATTGTGAATGCGAAAGGTGGCCTCCTCATTGAGTCTTACAGATGGGTAATGGAACACGAAAGCTATCAACGGTGGCTCATGGGTGATGAGCACCCTGTGTTATGGATCAAAGGTGATCCAGGAAAGGGTAAAACCATGCTCCTGTGTGGAATCATCGATCAACTAGAGATTTCCAGTACGCCTGACAGTGTGTTCTACTTTTTCTGTCAGGCTTCTGAGCCTCAACTACGAAGCGCGTCAGCTGTACTGCGCGGTCTCATCTGGTTCCTAGCAAGAAAACGGCCAAGTCTCATCGCGTATATCCGTGAGGAATACGACCAGGGTGGAGGGAACGTATTCAACGATCACAACTCTCTTCAAGCCTTGTCAAGCATTATGTCCTCAATGCTTGATGACGAAACTAGTCATGACTGTGTTTTTGTTGTTGATGCCCTTGATGAATGTTCTCAAGACCGAGAAAGGCTTATTGAATTGTTAACGCGGTTTGCTTCTTCCTCCAAGTCGAGATGGATTGTCTCGAGTCGCAATTGGCCTGAAATAGAGGCTCAACTCGATGGCGTGACGACGAATCGAGTACATCTAGAACTCAACCATGCCTCAATTGCGGACGCCGTGCAACGGTTCATTGCTCGCAAAGTAGAAGACTTAGCGAGATTGAAGCGCTATACTGAATCGACACGTGCCGCGGTCGAGGACTACCTGCTCTCGAACTCTAACGATACTTTTTTATGGGTTTCTTTGGTTTGTCAAGAGTTGGGAAAATACAACGTCTGGCCTCATCATACCTCAAAGGTCTTACAATCCTTCCCTGCTGGGCTTGACAAGCTTTATCGACGAATGATCAATGAATTGGTCCATTCCCGCGACGAAGATATCTGTAAGGCTATCCTTGCTGTTGTTTCCAGTGCCTTTGAGCCCCTCAGCTTAGCAGAGCTAGCTGCTTGTGACGAAAGACTTCTATGTTTTCAATCAGACCTAGGAACACTTTCCACTATTGTCACCTGCTGTGGTTCATTTCTCACTATTCGAAACAATATAGTCTACACAGTGCATCAGTCAGTGAAAGATTATCTAGTAACCTCGTCTGAAATCTTCCCTTCAAGCATTGAAGGTCAACACTATTCGATCTTCCGGAGCACAATGGATAGATTTCAAGCAACCCTCCACAGAAACATCTACAACGCGCAGGACGATACTCTCTATATACATGAAATTTCAAAACCCCCATCGACGGTATTGGATTCGTTAAGGTATGGATGTATCCACTGGATCGACCACCTTCAGAAATCGGCTTCATATGGAATCGAAAGCACATCCACATGTTGGCTACTAGAACTATTTCTCAAAACCAAGTATCTTTACTGGTTGGAAGCAATGTCTTTACTGGGTTCCGTTTCGACAGCAATAAGAGCAATTAGCAAACTGGGGTCATATCAGCCTCTCACAACTAACCTCTCAACGTTGTCGGAAAAGGCATCACTGGAAATGAAAGATCTTTCAGAACCGCCAGAACTATATGACCTTGTCGAAGACGCTTTACGATTCGCTCTCACGCATAGAACAATCTGCGATACTGTACCAATGCAAATCTACGATTCGGCCTTGATGTTTAGTCCTGAGAGAAGTTGGGTGAGACGAAATTTCATGAGCGAGGTTTCTGCCAATATCCACCTCTCCCTCTCTTACAATAGCCGGTGGAAGGCCTGCCTTCTGAATATTCCAAATGTTGCGAAATTCGGCAGTCAGCTCATAGTCTCCCCTGACGGTCAAAAGCTCTCAATGGTACAAGATGTAAACACCATACTCATAGTGGACAGCTCTACGGGAGAGATCTTACGAAAGATCAGGACCCCTCAGAACCTACGATCGATTGTTGGATTTGATGCTGAAGGAAAGCATCTGTTGGTGGTGTACCAGAGTCATTCAGATGATACGACTGTTACCATCTGGAATGCATACACGGGCGAGTCCAAGCGGACTTTCGAAGTTCGGGCTGACATAGTGGTCCTCTCTCAAGACAGAAAGTCTCTCGCTTTAGCTGAATATTCTGGGTCAGTGCGCGTTTGCGACCCGTGGGATGGATCTGTCAAATACACTGTGCATCTACGACATGGGGAAGGAAAGGTCGACTGGATCGACTTTGGCTTCACCAAATCTGGCGCACCATGTTTTTTCTTGATCATTTCGAAAAACGACGAACACGCATCTGAACTTGTTATTCAGATTCCTGAAAGTGGGCATGTGGTAGCTAGGGCGTCCCTTGCTACCGCATGGCATTCTGCAGCTCTCAATCCTGACGGCAAGCGCCTCCTCATTGCACAGAGGGAACACTTGCAATTATGGGATGGGGAGAGGCTCATCAATTTGCAGCGTGTACTTGGGCTGGATGATTCGCCTTTCTGTCGTGCCGTAGCGTGGGCGCCTAATGGCCAGTCGTTCGCTGCGGTGGCCCTAGATAACGATCTCACACTGTATGACCTGACAAGAGAAGAGGAGATCGAACACATACCATCAGCGAGTCACAGGAATACTAGGCTATGCTATGTGAGTGGTAGTGTAATCGCCTTATTTGATCGCACATCCCTCAAGACGTTTCGCATTCGTACACTTTCAAGCGAAACCAGCTTTGTTTTCGAGAGGGATTCTGGGTCCTACCGTCTGAACCCTGGACCAAATGGACAACTTGAAGTAGCCAAACCGCTTGCGCAAGATCGTGCTATCGTCACAAGAATTGACAATAGGCTTAACAGGCTTGATATTCCTAAGTCACTTACTTTTCGGTCAAGGGGAGTATTTTCGCCAGACGGCCAATATGCTATCGTTGATGATAAGAGAGAGATCAATATCTGGGATACACATTCACGTGTTTGTCTTTACAAATTACGAGGGCACGAAAGTGACGGTCCATCAGCACGCGTTGTTATTCGATTTGATCCACTCGGTCGACTTGTATCTGCCAACCACACTGACGGCAGAATAAGGATTTGGAACACGACAACGGGTGCCTGCTTGCGTACATATGAATCGGAGCACAGTTCTCCGATTGATGAAATGGCTGTTTCTGCCGACGGCGGTATTGCAATCACGTCCACATGGAAAGATATCTTCTATACTTGGGTTCTAGGGCGCGCGGGTGAAACAAAGAATGAATGGACCCTGCCAGGACGCGTATTGTGCTTGTCGTTCAATTCACATGGTCTGTTAGCGTTATTGTCGCGTTGGGGCTTGGAACAATCGTCTCTCAGTATCCTTGACGTTAGTGCCGGTACATGTCTCAAGACGTATGACCTTCCGGGGTGGACGCAGTATGCCAGATTTGATACAACCTCCGACTCTCGATTAGATGTCGGCTTTGGCATTCTAGACCTGGATACGGAAAGACCTACCGGTACGGAGGAAGGGATTGAAGAAGAGAGGTTCAAGGTGCAGATTCGAGATGCCCAGCGACCCGTCTGGAATGACGATTACCTGAGAGTTTCCTATACGAAGAACGAAACGTGGCTCATGAGAGGTTCAAAGAAAGTATTGTGGTTACCTGAATCAATCCGCAATACTATCAAGATAACATCCAACTTTAATACTGGTGCGGCGATGGTTACAATGGTTCACAACTCGGATCCCTTGGTTTTCCATGTTGAAGGAATTTAGATAAAAATGAATAAGGATTCCTTTTCAAGGCGTACCCGGATGTATCCTACATGCAGCAGGTCGGTGAATGTGAATAAATGGAATGATAGAAGAATCTGTCTTTGTATCAATTGTGCATCCACGGAGACCAGCCACACTTGTTACTATTGATGTCCCTGGACGCAATTTGATGTTCATAACATGGCCAAGTCTCTCCCTGTCAATCTGAACTTACCTTGCGAACGTGGGATGACTTTCAGCGGCAGCATGTATCAATTTCGCCAATCCTTATCCTCGCGCTATAGTAATACCTTTGCACTTCTGCATGTCACAAGAGTCTGACAAATAATTGCGGATTATAGGTAACCACCGAACCCAGATAGTGCTTACGCCACGCCTTTACCCATGATAATGGAGCAATCAAGAGCTTCAGTCTAGATCTCACATAAGACAAGATGCACCCAACTCAACCAATGAGGAGGAGTCTGGTATGATGATTCCGGTCTTGGCATTTGTTGATGCGATAAGCTTATCCAGATCCTCCGGATGGTGAGGTATAAATTCCAGCCTTCTTCCTTGAAGGCCTTCACCCAGACTTTGGCAAGTCCAGTAAGACGTTACAAACTCTGGAATCATCATGAGTAAAAAGGCAACGCCGAGCTTCCCCGGCTTTGAACGTCTCTCGAATAGAATCTTCGTTCGTCATTCCGAAAACGCCCAACCAATTTCTGGTCATCCTCATGCTATCGTCGTCTTTGGCTGGGGTGACGCACCGCCAAAGCACGTCTCAAAGTTCACAGACGGCTATCGCAAGCTCTACCCCAATGCTAAACAAGTCGCCGTGCTCTCACCCATTGGCCAAGGTTTCTTCGATCATGTCTCCAAAAGGACCGAAGACATGAAGCCCATCGTCAACGAACTCTTCCCCACCGACAACAATCATTCTGACAATTTGATTATCTGCCACGTTATGTCAAACTCCGGCGCTGGCAATTATATCTGCACTTTGAACGCTTATAGAGAGCTGTACAACGAGCCAATGCCGCACGTCCTCGCAGTCTACGATTCAACACCCGGTCAATCAAAAGTGACATGGTCCAACCTCAAACGCTGGTCCAACGCAATGGCAATGGGTCCAGCTGCCAAACTTCCTTGGCCATTTTTCGTAACACAAGCTCTGTGCATCGGCTTCTTCATTTTCATTCACCTGTTCGACTTTGTCGTCGGTCGCGAGTCATCGCCAAAATTCTGCCACCGGCTGTTCTTTGATGACAAGTGGATGAGTAAGGATCATACACGTTTGTTCATGTATGGAAAGGAGGATATCTTGATCCCGGCAGACCATATTGAGGAGCATATCGCTGACGGATTGAGGTGTGGATACAAGACTGAGAGTCAGATTTTCAAGAGTGGTCATGTTGATCATATGAGGAGGGATCCGGAGAAGTATTGGAGGACTATTGATGAGGTTTGGAAACGGGCTGTCGCTAGATCTTGATGGTTGTCTCCCTAGCACCTTTCGATTCAATCTCTGGACTTTTACTCCCATTAGGCAGGATCTATACATGTGAGGTTCTGGAAGTCGGTCTGCCGGTGTCAGGTTGGAGCATATGAAGGATAGGCATCTTAATGATTGTAGTATTTTCAATTGTTCTTATGTATATGGTTAGTGTCAAAAGAGGGGAATCAGATGATACAGAAGACGGCAATTTAGGAACGGCATTCTACAGTTAAAGTAATGCTTAACTTGCTCTTTAATCATGAATTGTATGTCACTGTGGAGCTTACTACGATGCGGGGTTGAAGCTAACCTAGCTTAACACGTGAGGCTCGTGAGAAGCCCGCTTTTAGCTGCGTGGCGATTTGCCTTTCTCAAGGCTACAACTACTCCTTGCATCAAGTAATCTGAATTGGTTATGGAAGTAAAAGGACCATCGCAAAAGAGAAACAGCCGTGTCGCAGTTGGATGGTGAGTGGATGTACATGTTGTCATTATCAGGCTAACATCGACAGTACTGCTTGTAGAGGTAGGTCGACAGTTTAATAACCCTTGCTAAGAGCTATCACTGATGAAGATAGTTCGGCATGTTCGGTGTAAGCATCACTTCCATGAGTAGGGTTCCTCCATTGACATAATTAGGCGATAAGGAGATGCCCTCATGCTCAGCATGTATAAAGGCCGGCATCGAGTGTGAACGACTTTTGCAGGTTCGGTTCCGCCATGGGCATGGTCCCTCGGCTGGATATGAATTCTCGAGTGATCAGGTTTGGGTCCGACCCAGAAAGTCGTGTATGCGTTGTCAAAGTACAGTAGCTAGGTTTGGAACTGACCAGTGTAGTGGAATATCACGACGAAACAAGTCAGGTATCGCAGATTTACGAGACAGATGAAGTGCAAGAGTGAGTGAACAGGCAGTACTGGAAGCACGCTGACGATTTCAGTTCACCTATGGAAGAAGCTATGTCACTTCATCCAGACCTAGTTGAAGTAAATGAGCCAATATCAACGACACCAGCTCAGGTATCACCTGTCTCTTATATATCTCAAAGCTCACACAAATCGAATTTGCCAGCGACGAGCAGACATGAATTGATAGAATCACCGGGCAGTGCAAGAATGACCCGCCATCTTCGCGATAGCTCAGACCTATACTGCTCTCCCGCATCACCATATTCGCGTCCTGCAATACCCTTCACAACGCGAGAAGCCGTATTAATTAAAAACTTTGCCGAAAATATGGCACTTTGGGCCGATGCGACCGACTTGAAACGTCATTTCGAATTGGAGGTCCCACGACGGTCCATGTACTTCCCTGTGCTCCGTTACGCAGTCTTCGCCTTTTCCTCGCAGTACGTTAATCGCGACAAATCAGACACGTCTACTGAAGCACTTGAATACTATGATCACTGCTTGAGACTCTTGATTGAAGCAGTTGGCGAGTCCAATGGACATATCGATGAAGAGACTCTTGCCGCGATTGCGATACTTCGACAATATGAAGAAATGGACGGTAAGAGTTCCTTCCCAGTATCGAGCCTATGGCTAATCCTCGCAGCCGACGATATGGAAATGCATCTAACAGGTACATCACGAATTGTCAACGCGATGTCACTCTTCGACTTCAACGGTGGCCTTGGCGAAGCCGCTGCGTGGCTCTGCCTGCGACAGGATATTTACGTCTCACTTACAAAGCAACGACCACTGAGATCTGATTTGGAAACATACACCCAGTCAGACGTGTTTAGACGCGTAGATGATGCAGCGTACGCGAACAGAATGGTGTTTCTCTTGGCAAAGGCCCTCAGCTGCGTCTTTCCGACATCATCGTCCTGTTCCAACGAAAAGCTGGACAGCATCCGGCTAGAGGTGGACAATTGGTTTGACTCGAAGCCTGCTGCGTTCAATCCGATTTTAGAGAATGTTAGGAACAAGGAGGAGGGAAGACTGTTACCCGAAATCTGGGTTCTTTCTCCCTTCCATGGTATGTCGATTATGCATAACATTTTGCTTGTATTCTGACCTTTTAGCTGTTGGACTGCAGTATTACCACATCG
This sequence comes from Fusarium scirpi, assembly GCA_004367495.1. Classification (NCBI taxonomy): domain Eukaryota; kingdom Fungi; phylum Ascomycota; class Sordariomycetes; order Hypocreales; family Nectriaceae; genus Fusarium; species Fusarium scirpi. Next base: position 129,684 of record QHHJ01000197.1, on the reverse strand, counting down.
CGAAGATCGTGCTGGCGATGTCGACACCAATCGTCACAGCATCAGTGTTTGAACAGATAAGACAAGGCAAGAAAGTCGAGGTCAGCATATCAAAGTCCGAATGTTGTCTCAAATCTAATAGACATAGCGAACCGTTCGAAACCATCTACTTCAGGTTATAGCCTTGGCAAGCTCACATGCAAGAGCCGAGAACGCTTTGTTCACAGCCCGACATTCACTCTCGGTTTGTTAGTCGCCATGCAGAAAAAGAGAAACAACATTATGTTCTAACATCTTTCAGGGGGCAGTGTCTTCGCCGAACAGGATGACCAGGAAATGGTGCTCACATTCTTAGACCATGTGCAACGAAAGACAGGCTGGCACACAGCGTCCTTAAGCTCAACGTTGCGGCAGCAATGGAATCAAGATGCTGAAGACCACTAGTCTATTAAGCTCGCCAACTCTCTTTTCTGCCAATAACTCTTGTCCTCCTATCTCCTATAGCTTAGATTCCTCAATGCGACGTCCAATCTCGTCGAATCTGATCTGCTTTCCACTCACAAGGGCCTCCTGCAAAGCAGAGCCAATCTCAACAGCACGGACAGCATTCGTCAATTTGATAGGCAACGGGGTGTTGTCAAGGCATGCATCGGCGAATTCGTTGGACTCTTGGACAAACGCCATCTCAAAGCGGCCGTAATAATGAGCAGGCACCTCACGAGTGATACCGGCGGAATGGTAATAGTTGACGAGGTTGGATTGGGGGTTGCCGTTGACAGTCAGCTTACCCTCTGTACCGATAACCTCTGTGGTGTCTTCTTGTCCGTGTGCCATCATTCGAGAGCAGTAGTAGTATGCAATCTTGCCACCCCAGAACTCCACAATACCGACAGCGTTATCATAATCATTGTACTTGGCGAGGTCAGGCTGCACAGCACGCACACCGTGGGCCGAGATGCTCTTGGGAACGACCTCGTCGCCAAAGAACCAGAGCGTCAGGTCGATGTCGTGCACTGACATGTCGACGAACACGCCGCCGGACCACGCAGCGTACTCGACGAAGAAGCCCGATGGGTCGTGCTTATCGCAGGTCTGGCTGCGGATGATTGTAGGTCGGCCGATGGCACCTTGTTGGGTCTTGCTGAATGCGTCTCGGTAGGAATCATCGAAGCGGCGGGAAAAGCCACACATAACCTTAAGATGGGGGTGTTTCTTGGCTTCGTCGACGACCTGGCGGCACTAGACGTTGTTGGACGAGGTATAATGATACCAAGTGACGATGTTACTTACCACTTCAATGCTGGTGGACAGAGGCTTCTCGCAAAGTACGTGGAGATTCTTCTGCATGGCTTGGATAGCTTCCTCGGCATGCACAGAGGTAGCAGTACCAATGACAACAGCCTGAAGACCTTCTTGCTCGATCATCTTCTGGTAGTTGTCATATAGAGTGACTCCGTGAGGCTCCAGATTAACCTTGGCCCAAGCCATCTCTGTGGGATCAGGTGTGAAAGCAGCGACCAGCTCCGCACGGGGGGTTCTGTTAAGGAAGTTGATGGCATGACGCTTGCCCATGCGGCCTAGGCCGGCAGCAGCAATCTTGAGCTTCTGAGGTGCCATTGTGAGGAATTGATGTAGAGGTTGTAGAGGTCTGGAGTGAGAGGGATGGCAGTGGATGAATGGTTGGTAGAAGAGGACATGAAGAGTCCTATTTATATCGATCACATCAAGTTGCTGTCCTGTTTAGGATGGAGTTCTCCTGAAGATTTAACCTAGCTACTCCTCATCTTTGTGGATATGATGATGCCTGTCGCTTCTCATTTTGGCAATGTTTTGATGTGAGGTAATGTTAGCCAGGGTCGCAGGTGTTAAGAATTACCTTGAGGCCGGAAAAAGTTGCCCTCATTCAGTGTACAGTTGCTTCTCGGTAATCCAATCATGGGCTAGTTGTTCTCCACGGGCCATCTAACCTCAGTTAAGGAAAGACTTGCCATTTACGGCCTGAGACACTCTGCGGTGGATACGAGTCATAGCTCTATAACGCCACCACAACAATTACCCCACCAACGGATAGACTTGCTGTATCTTCTTGAAATCACTCACATTTCGGCGTTTTCTCACGCTAATCGGATCAGCTTCCCCCAACCCCATGGGGCAGCATGGTTCTCCGCTTCTACCCCAGAATCTAGCTTTTCCACTTCTCTGCCAAACAGCAAATGCCAAGGTCCTGATTGGATACACAGGGCATCATCATGGTCTAGGCACGGCTCTCAAGGTCGGTTATTCCTGGTGTGTTGACAAACCTGATTATCGCCGCCCTGAGTGCTTCCTTCAAACGAGAATAAAAAGCCCCAGATGAGCACTTGGATTAATTTATTCATCGTCACACTCATCTTCCCATCTTTCCTCACCCTTATCTATCATCATGTCAAAGAAAGAAGAAATCGTGGCAGCTTCTCAGACAAGCCATGTCGAGGACAACGCCAAAGGTGGCGAGGACTTCATTGAGGACTCTACTCCCGGCCTCTTCCTCAACCTCTGCGTTCTCGCAACCGCCATTGGAGGCATGCTCTTTGGCTACGACACTGGAGTTATCTCTGGTGTTCTCGTAGTCCTCGGGGATGACCTCGATGGACGATTGATGAGCCACGGCGAAAAGGAGCTTATCACCTCTCTTTGTGCTGCTGGCGCCTTGATCGGTGCCATCATTGCTGGAGTCACGGCTGATAAGTATGGACGAAAGCCTGCAATTTGGTTCGCCTCAGTTCTCTTCACCCTAGGTGCTGTTGTGCAAGCTGCTTCTTACTCTCTCGTGCAAATGTGTGTGGGCAGAGTACTTGTTGGTCTAGGCGTCGGTTCAGCTTCAATGGTGAGTTACTCTCTGCAATACCGCCGTCATGGTCGATACCTAACAGTTTAGATTATCCCTCTATACATTGCAGAAATCGCACCTGCCAAGTACCGCGGCCGAATGATCTCAATCGACATGGTCTTCCTTGCGACCGGTTCTCTCCTGGCGTATGCTTTCGACGCAGCCTTTTACAAAGTTCCCCACGGATGGCGATACATGGTTGGACTGGGCGGTATTCCCTCAGTTCTTCTAGGAGTACTACTCTTCTGGTGCCCAGAATCACCACGGCAGTTGGTTTTTCACAACCGAACTGACGAATGTCTTCATGTCCTCCGACGCATGTATCCCAGCGCCAACGAAACTCAAGTTCACCAGATGATGGCTCATATCCAATATGGCGTCACTCAAGCGAAAGCTCTTAATGAGGAGGTTTCAGTTCGACAATCTCTTAAGAGTCTTGTTACAGTCCCTGCAAACCGTCGAGCGGCCATTGTGGCTTGTGGTCTCATGGCGACTCAGCAGCTTTGCGGTTTCAACACCATGATGTACTACTCCAGCACTCTATTCCAGATCGTCGGCTTCAACAACCCCATTGCCGTTGGAACAATTGTTACCGCTACAAACTGGATCTTCACTTTCCTATCCGTCTTCCTCATTGATAGAGTTGGTCGTCGCAGACTTTTACTCTGGACAATGTGGGGAATGCCTGTATTTTTAGTCCTGGCAGCTGCTGTGTTCACAAAGATTCCAATCGACCAAAACACTCTGGAGCTCACTGACGATAAAATTGGGTGGCCAGCTATTGTCGTACTGGTTTCCATGATCCTCTTCGTCGCCAGTTACGCTGCCGGTCTGGGATGTGTGCCGTGGCAAGCAAACGAGTTTCTTCCCATGGAAGTCCGTGCTATGGGTACTATGATGATCAACATCTGCAACTGGGGTCCCAATATTATCGTTTCGTCTACCTTCCTGTCCATGATGCGAGGAATCTCGCCTTCAGGAACCTTTGGGTTTTATGCCGCTCTTTCCTTCATCGGGCTTGTTTTCGTCTACTTCTGCTACCCTGAGGCTGCTGGAATGACGCTGGAGGAGGTCCGTGTTGTATTTGAGCACGGATTTGGTGTTAGCTATGCAGAGGAGTGGCGCAAGCAGAGGAAGTTGGGAAACATCAATCATGGGGCGAATGAGACTACCAAGGAGGTTGTTTGATCATGGTTAAGCCATTGTTAGGAAGTCTGCAAGTCCTTTATCATCTGTCGCATTACGTAGCAACTTTAGTACACTCATTCAAATAAAGTCTTTTATCATGAGAATTGAAACTGAACTAGAGCCGAGAAAGTACATGCTGGGCCGATTGAGAATAGCCAGCCTATTAGAGAAGGTAACTAGTAATTTACAGAGTCCCCTTCTCGCCCACTATCATGAGCAAACACTGAGCGGGTCTTGAGCACGACCCGCGTAGCAGGTAGGCCAACAAATCAAAGACTGGCATGCACCGTGCCTATTTCAGACCCCAGTAGGTCGTAGAGTAGAGCCTGATCAATTCTCACGTCCGGCTCAGCCGCAACCCTTTTCTATTGGATTCAGTGCTTCTTTCGTCATCCTAACCTGAGCGCTTTTTGCCATCCTAACAGTGTGATTTGTCTTCTTTCCGCGTTTCCCGAACAAGCTTCTCTGCTCAACACGACAGTCAGATTGCCGCTGAGTTGAGCGATCACTGTTGTCGGCTCGACAGACCCCATAACTAAAGGTATCCCGCCTCTTTCAATCGCTACAATGTCTGAGCCATACGTAGCAGATCATGGTTTTATCTAAACCCTTTTCTTCTTGTTACCGTCTCTCTTCATTGCTGCAAATGCACCACCCGTTCGTATGACATTGCGCTTCGCATCCCTTTGCGATAGGCATGACTTGGTTATCCCGACGGACAAGAAGCCTCACAACGTTTTTAAGCGGATCGTCGCCACGATAAATCCATGGTGTGGGTTCTTTAGGGCCGTACGGCGCGTACATCCTATCCCAGGGATAACGGTCCCGTGCCTGACAACAGAACTGATCGACCCTGTGAATAAACCCGGCTGCATCGTCAGCTTCATTATCTGACACCTTGTTTCGATGAGCGACTTGGTCCCAGTTTGCCTCAATATACTCCGCATCGCAGTCCCAATACACACATTGCTGTGTGTAGGGTGGAGGAGGACTCGCAAACCACTTAGCCTCCTTATCAATGATCCAGAACGACTTCTCTCGCCGCCATCTCACCGTGCCCGCCAATCTTTCGTTGAGACAATGTGCGAAGTACCCCCGTGCAGAATTCTCATAAGGGAGATTAAACAGAGGATGCGGAAGGTCTGTAACCCAGCTTGGTTCGTACTCGAGGGCGATGTTGTACAGGCACTTACTGGTCGGGGATTCCTTTCCGTCGTAGCCGCGGGTACCGAAAGGCATCTGTATCAGCGGAAAGCCTATCCTCACGCCTCGCAAAGATATCCGATCATCCACCTGAATGCAAAAGATGTCTTTGTAAGAATAGGCAAACATGGGACATTGCTTCCCACCTTGGGCAGAACGAATGAGCTGCGGCACAGTATGGTATCCGTTTTGCCAAAAATACCGGCTCACTGTCTGTCTGTCGCTAGTTTCATCGACCAATGCAAGCAGCTGTGTGCCTTTCCATAATTTGTCCACGCCTCGCTCTTGTATTTTGATACCGTGCCAAAATGTTATGTGTTTAGCGATAATATCCTTGGACTCATTGCACGCTTTCCAAAGGCCGCTGTCATATAAGTAGGCGGATCTGTTTTTTCTCCCGCTGTTGGATTGTCCCTGGGATTCAGACCAACTACAGGACGTTGGGACGACCACGCGATGGTCTCGGACATCGATGTATTGTAGGCCGCTATAGGTAGATGTCGTCACAACGTGGCAACATGCCGCTTCCCAGATTTGCAGGCGCAGTTCGGTAGGGAATTCGGGAAATTTGTGAAAAGACAGGTCCATGGTAGGTTGTTGCTTAGTAGTGGTATTTAAAGGTTCGGTCCAGTCGAGATACGGGTGGTTGGTCGACAGTGCTGAAGAAGAATCGAATTGGATCTGGGGCGGCGAACGCATTTTATTCATACCCGATAGAGAATGTGTTTTCAGCAGTGTTTGGATTAAGGTTCATGCGAAGTTACCTTTATTCGAGTCAGACTGGCCGGTCCTAGGCTTAAAGTATTATTTTCTTCAGTGCGTGTATCTTTGTGAGCTTGAAAAAAACAGCACCGGAGTCTAAACTAGATTATCCGCAGCCCTGACCATTCAAGTATGACAATAGAGAAACAAACCTTCGAAAGACATTGCAATAGAATCATCAGAATTCTCGACTGTAAAGTTCTTATCCTCCAGTGCCCTTGGATCGATTCCCTTTGCCGGCAAAGGTCGAGAAGAGACTGGTGAATAGGTCTGGCTGCACGAAAGTAAAGTCTTCATGAATATCTGCCATGGTATAGTTCAGCTTTGATTTCTTCCGTCACTTTGCCATGAGACTCCATGTATGTTGAGGTTTCCCTTCATGATTATAGTTTGTCACATTCCTTCTCAGATTGGATGGTAAGAGAATCCAGGCCTCGTAACATGACTAAGCGAGGTTATTTAGCACAGAGACACAGCCAGTCACTAACGTGTGAGCAAAAAGGTGCCTTCACTTGCATTCAGTTCTAAAAACTGGGAGAAAAGACAACTTCCAAAATTGTTAAGAACAACAGTGTCGAGTCTAGGTTAGGGCACCTGAATGTGGGCTGTTGTCAGTACATTTGACAATGAGCGTTTAACATTAATTTTTACGAGAGATTGTAATTTATCTTACCTGGTATTCTAGTATTTTCACGATAATTATTAATGTATAGACACTTGGCGTTAGTCATTTTGATTTGGCCTGACGGGACTGTCGGTCTCAGTAAAAGCTGATTCGCTTGAATATTGCCAGGGTACCTGTATTTAGGTTTAGTGCGGCTAAGGATGTCAACCCTTGAAATGACAGGGCACTTTTCTTCCTTTGATAGCCGTAGAATCAGCCACATTTACCCGTTCCAATCGCCATTGTTGAAAAAGAAAAACAGTAATTAAACAGTATAAAGGTAGGCTGGTTGAGGCACTTACAGGTTATTTACATGGGCGAAGACACTGACCTTCCCTAACCTAGCTAAGTAGCGGGCACTTGGTTGTCTTTTTCTGATCACAAGAAGCTTTGCCGTGCAAAGGATTCAGCCTCACCGCAAAGTCACCTAAAATCTGGTGTTGGATCCTAGTCCGGGCCACTGCTGTAGACCATAAGGTGTGAGAGCATAATTCTCGCCCTTACAATTAGGTCTTGACACGGCGGAACGGGAGTGACCATTTGGATCAGTTGTCTACCTAGTAAGAGATTTGTACCAGTACTCGCTATTCTGAGATCAATAACTGCAGCATGTGGCTGGTTGACCAGTCTCGCCCTCTGGTTTCCCTGCGGCCTATACATGGTTGGACGCAGAGATGCCAATCTATCCGACAAGTCGTTCAATGGTACACGATTCTGCAAGATCCAGTCAGGCAAGTCTGTCTGACGAGACATAAGAACGAGCCACTCCATCACAACCTGCCTGAACAGGCATCTCCGTAGGATTCGACTTGGCCTTTCAGCGGTTCCACTGCAACAGGCGGTCCATCCATCAACTGGGATTTACAGTCCAGCATACCAGTAAGCCTGAGTTGTCAGATTTCTGTTCATAGTACACTATTCCAGAAGAGTAGTTTCTAATTTGCTTCACAGGTATATAAAAGCTCTCCCAACGCGTCCTTTCATACCTCTAACAACTCACAAACACCTGCTCTTATTCAGTACAACCAACAATCCCCTTTAACAAACCTCCACGACTTCAACAACCATGCAGTTCACTTTGATTACTGTTACCTTCCTTGCGTCTCTCGTATCAGCTCGAGACTTTACCTTATACAACGATGCCAACTTCAAAGGAGCCTCTCATAGGGAGACACGCGGTGACGATAACGCTTGTTGTATGCTATGGTCACTCTGAGATACAGGTTCCCATTGAGAACTAACAATATTACAGGGAATTTGAATGGTAAAGGCGATCAAGCAAGCTCCGTTCGAGGTCGAGTAGGATGCACCACTTTCTTCCGGTAAGAATCTCCCTTTACCTTGGATACAACATGGTTCTTGTACTAATATGATGGTCCTAGGGAACGCGACTGCAAGGGATCCAGCTGGAATAACTGGGGTGATGCGGCGACCGTTCCAAGTTTCCTCAATGACCATATCTGGTCATTCCGTAACAGCGATGTATGCTGCGATCACAATGGTCGCTCCCTTTGTCTTGCAAGCTGTACCACTGGCTGTGCTCCTCTTGGGAATGGGGCTGCTACTTGTATTGAAAACTGCCGTAAGTTTGCTACTCCATATGCTTACAACTCCTGAACTAAACCCTTTAGGTCCGTTTTGTAAGGAGGCATTCCACTGTATCTCCGGTTAAAGCTAGAGAGAAATTGCTGCCTGACTTGACCCAACTGTTAACATCGTTAAAAGTTCATTGAGGTTCCCCTCGGGGTCTTAGGGTAGTAGGAGTAGGGTTTCATATTCTAAGCTGCATATTCTGAGGGTTGTACTGTTGCGCTTCTTAATGTGCTCGTGTTATTTCCTAATCTTTGTTACCCAAGACTTAGGTTATCTATTTAGTTTAAAATACACATTGACTGCATTGCTTATATGTCTCCTGATAATTAGGTTTCCATCTTGAATTACACTTTTCAAGCCCCATGACTCCAATGCCTCGGTGTGATATATTGCGCAGGATATATACAAGTGTTTATGTATGTACAAAGGAATAATACCGCTTAAAAGGTATACGAGGGTATATCAACCTCGCTGATAACCCAGGTCTTACCACCATCCTCAGTGGTCATCTCACCAGAAACGCCCTCACCCTTTCCGAAGGTATTGATGTAGTCGGGGTCGGCAGTATCAAGAGTGATCTTAGTGTCAACCCACTCTGGGGTATTTGTCAGTATGTAGTCCTGTATTGGATGTTCTGTGCGACTTACGGTGAGCACCGATGGTACCACAGTCCTCGGCACCACATTCGACGGAGCTGCCAAAGCCCATAGCCTGGTGGCTCTTGGAGGTGGAGATGGTAGACACTTGCTTTCCATTGATGGAGACGTACTGGACATACTCTTGGGTAGAGTCGTCATACTTGTCTGTGGTATGTGGTCAGTTATATCATTCTTATCCAGATCTAGACAGCTTCGTACAGTGCATGGTAATACGGTCACCCTTCTTGGCGGGAGTAGGGTTCTCATCCTGAACGGGTAGCTGAGAGTTCTCTCCGGTCTTGGTGAGAGTGTAAGCGAAGATGCTCCACTCGTTGGAGTCCCAGTTATCAGCAATAGACTGGATCAAGTCGCCCTTATCAGTGCCCATTCCAACCCAGAGAGAGGCAACACCGGTAGATCCTTGGGGAACATCGGGAAGGACGAGAGTTGAGGTGGCCTCGCGGATCCATGAGCCAGAGCCAACGGGACCAGTACTGAAGGAAGGGCCCATGGCGGCGTTGACAGAGGCGACGGCAATAGCCGCAAGGACGGAGAAGATCTGGCTGGAAGAAGGCATTTTGAGGGTTTCTTATTTTACTAGTTGAATGGGATTCTAAAAGTGACTAGCTGTCTGGGCAGTTCAGCATCTTTATATAAACGCGAAACATCAACAGATACAAGGAAACATTCATTACGATTGGCGGACAGATAGCAGGCTCCACGCCGAGTCTTGCCATCAAATTGTTGGATGGCAATGGAAATATTCTCCGAAATAGCCTTGGCTTATCCATCAGGCCGGGCCAGAATAGGCGAACTGGAAACAACTGGCGCCGTCGATAGAAATGGCAGTGAGCGGCAGTCAACACCTCTAGGCCATGTTAGCCCCTGTCTCAAATGGGTTAAGGCGACGTGACTTCGGCTGGGGAATGGGGTTATGTTTTACACAATCCTGACATGGATGCAGCCGTTCTAACCCCTGTGCTGCCAGTTGTTAGAAGCTATACTAGTATTTTGAAACAGCTGTTATGTAACATAGGGAGACCATACGATCGCGCTAAGGACAGTGCATTGTTGTTAACATTTGATAGAATTACTGGTAGAGGTGCCTGTGGACGAATCCGAGTATTCGTTGTGGATGGTTTCAGGATTTAAACCCCACCAATTGCTATTAGTTCTTCTTCGCATACGATCCGAAATCCCGAGATCTATACGCGGTAAATCCAAGTGGAGCCTTCTTAACTATTACGCAATCCAGGCTCTCCTCGCTACTCACAGCATCGTAGGCTACATCCACACGCTCGCCTTTGGTTAGTGTACGGATCTGGTCCATGATATCTGAGGCGTAGCGATCAGCAGGAATGATGGTAAATCACTTGAAATATTCGAACTTTGGCGGCAAACATATCCCGAACATCTTCAAGTCTATGTTGAACGCGCGGACTAACTCTACTGAGTACAAGTAACATTTTATTGGGGCAGGGATATACTGTTACTTATTAGCGCCATCGACGGCAAGAACCATATGAAGCTTCAGTACTGAAAGAAGTTACAATGCTGTAGGCCAAGTATAATTAGAGGGTTAGATATACTAGCTAGTTAAACAAACGTATTGTTTAACAATGTTACACATCTTAGACAGAATCACCCCAGTTCCTAAGCAAGGCCGTTTCAATGAGATAGCTTAGATAAGCATCTGGATCCTCCTTGTCCTGCCTCCGTTTCGTTGTCACCACTGCAAATGCACCAGCCCATCCTGGCGCATTTCATTGGGCAACTCCATATAACATCCTTTACTTTGTTATCTCGACGGACAAGAAGACTGATGACGTTTTCGATGTCAGGGCCGTGACCACCCAGCCATTCATGAGGATTCTGAGGATCTCTGTCAAGGTCGTACATGTATTTATGGATCTTTTCAATAAAGACGTCGGAGCTAGGGGACACCCTGGCGCCCATATGATCAGCGATATCGTCCCAACTGACCTTGACATATTCGGTGTCAAGGTCCCGGTACACAGTTTTGGGATACTTATATCCGTCTGCCACCCACTTCGCCTCTTTATCGATAATCGATAAACCCCCTGTGTAATGCCAGTGGTCGACATTCTTAATAAGCCAATTGGCCACGTATCCCCGTGCAGAATTCTCATCTGCCATCTGCCAAATGGAGTACGGGACATCCGTTACCCAACTAGGGTCAAACTCGAGTGCAATTTCCTGGAGCTTGGGCTGTTCGACTAGCAACTGATATTCATCATGCAGCAACCACTCAGCATAGTTTTCGTCATATACGCGGATGAATGGCATTTGTATGTGGGGGTGGGGTGCTGGGCGTATAGAGTGCCAATCGTCGACATTGATGCAAAACATGTCCCTAGAGGGGTAGACGAGCATGCGGCACTCTTCTCCACCTTGACCATTGTAATCGATGATTGCAGGAGGAGGGCCATGACCTTGACTGGGCTGGCGGCGGACTAGCTCCGGGTAAACAAGCTCTCGAGAGTCCTGGATAGCTTTCTCGTGTATCTCGAGCCACTTATAGTACCCTGTATACTTCGCGATGGCCTCTCGCGACTCCTTGCATGCTTTCCAAAGACCACCGTTGATGAAGTAGGCGGATCTGTTAGTTCTTTGTGACAGGGATCGAGGCCAGGTGGGCCAGCTGCAGGGCAGTGCGACTGCCTCGTTATCTTGCACAGTGACATAGTGTAAACCACGCTGGGAAGGCGTAAAAGCAAGACAGGCTTCTTGCCAGATTTGCAGTCGTATCTCGGTAGGCAGTTCGGGAAATTGTCGAAAATAAGGTGAACACATGGTGGTTTGGTCAACGGTAGTTGAAGACTGTCGCAATTAGAAGCCAGGTGGTGTTTGATAGTGATGTGAAAGTGAGGCACTGAAGTCCCGGAAGAGTCTTGGGTTTCCTTTATAGCTAACAAAAAGATATTTTAGAGTTAATAGCAAGCCTCATTTGAAGAGTCATACTGGCTGCTGCTGGGTTTTAAGATCTCCAAGCGTATCGCGTTTTGGGTTCTCTTACCTGCTAATCCTATTGGACGCCCAGAGTGTAATCAACAAAAGGATGTTTATCACATGACGGATCCTGCCAAACAGTAAAAGTGAAGTGGCTTACCTTCGCAACTCGGGAATTCCCATGGCGCTACGCGTGTTATAAAGTATGACGCATCAACGGAATTTTATCTTGGGCTACCAGAACCATGAACTTAAAAATGTTAATTAAATTGCGCATAAGTTCTCATTTTTGTTAGCCTATGTGATCTGGGGACGGACAGACTTGCGAATTCTCAGTGTGCAGATGTAAAGTTACGAGGAGAAGCTTTTCCTCACACTGCAGTAGTACATTCGTCGGCATGATAACTAAACTGTAAAGTAAATGTGCTGTCAACGCCTTGGCCTTCGTGAGCTAGCATCGGCAAATGCGTCGAGCAACGTCTGGACGAACTTCACGATGAATACAGTGAAATCGATTAAGAATCATGTTCAACCCACGATTCGGTTCAATGTTAGCTTCCTCGCTTTGTCTTGTGCTGAGTAAGCGGGCCCTCGGGCGTCGGTGTCTGGCTCAACCGCGAATCTCGGGCATTTGATAGAGCGATCGCCGATAACTGTGTGTATGGCATCGGACAACAGCCCGGCTGCAAACACCGATGCAACCTAGGAGAAATTATTATAAATAAGGAGTCCCACGACCTCAGCTGGTTCTTTCCACTGTCTTCATTCGTCATAGCTCAAGCTATCATCGTCATGATGGAATTAACCTATAGCGACGAACGAAGCTTTCGAGCATTGGCGTTCAAATGGGCTCTCGCCTGGGAGAAAAAGGTAGTGAACACGCTCCGATGGATCATTTCACACCCACTGACAACGACAAACGGTGCAGGACATGTCCGCGTTTCTTGCGATATCTACTCACCAATTTGTTGGAGATTATTCTGATCTTCCACCTGTCGCGAAGGTTTTCAACACTACTGCTGAGGAATATTTCAAACAGTGTTTTAGGACCGAAGCACTAGGTGATCCACGTTGTAAGTCACTGCAATGCGGTCGTCGCCCAAGCCACTTGCCTAACAATTCCAATAATAGTGCAAACCCAACACCTGTTCGGGGCGGCAGTCTTTACACGAATTAGCGAGACTGAAGCGAGAGGTGATTGGCAGGTCCGAGCTCGACATGTCAGAGTGTTCGACAATAGTGAGACTCGTGAATGGGATTCCAGTGGTTTTGTAGAGTTTACATATGTGAAGGCTGAGGGAGAGTGGAAACTTGGCGGCGTCCGCCCCCATACAGTTGTAGCTGCAACAGGGCATGCCAATGAGGTAATTGGCCGGTTCTAAGTAGTGCCCAAAATTTCATAGGTACTTACTTCATTGGCAATATGCTTAAACCGTTAAGCAAATGTCTTATTAAAATCGGCTAGCCTATTGTTTCTCAATTGATACAGTCTGGTAGGTCTTCTGTTCTACCAGATAAGTCCCTAAAATTTCCAAAAGAAACCTTTCCCGGTGCAACATATGTCTCGGACCATGCTTCTTCAAGAAGGTCAACGCTACACCCAGGATGGTCGCATGATGTTCCTCTCCTGTAGCCAAAATCCCATCAAAGCTGATTTCCGCGCTCACATCCTCAGTCTTGACAAATAGATCTCTAACATGCTTGTTCGTAACCAGCCGAAGAGCAAATTGCTCAAATAAATCATGTTCGACGAAGAAGTCCAAAACTTCCTTCAGACCAGCTGGACCGCCGAAGATGTGCTCCAAGTCAACGGCTGCGCCGTCTTGAATGTTGAGTCGGAGTTGTGAAGATACTTCGAGTGTTTCAGTGATAGCGTCGAGGGTCATTGCTGGTGCGGTTGGGATGTATGGGCGGTCGTAGCCGACGCGGTGGCGCCACCAAATGTTGCAGAAGATGGACGAAATGATGACCGGAATGAGGATCACGTATCCCCACCATCTCTCGGCAGTCAACATGGATCCGACACCACCAAGAACATTGGAAGCGCCGTTGACAATGAAGAAGACCTGGACGTTGAAACATCGTTGCCTCAGAACGGGTAGGGTGGGTGATCCTTGGAGTTCCTTTCGTGCGACGGTGAGATGGGCGTTCATCTGGATTACCACCATGGTAGCCCAAATAGCGCTCATAAGACCGAAAAGAGCGATCGGCGCATTACCGAGATATCCAGACAGGATGTTACTGGCGAACCATACTTTATCGTTCGCACCGCCAATGGCCATGAATGTGCCGATGCTGATTAGCATGGCGCCACCACCCATCAACAAATCCATCAGCCATCGGTTGATCATCTCGATTCTCAACTCCCGCTTCGTGACTTCGGCAAATGTATCCCGACTCAACTCCCCATCCGATTCTTGGAACACCTCTCTCTGTCGTTTCAAAAACTTGATGTTGCGTAAGGCCTTTCTCGAATCGCAAAACGCACATATCGATAATACGAAAGCGGCGCATCCTCCTATCGCCATAAAGACGATGGCGTAGATGGGGACAGGGACTTCGTTCCAGACATTAGCGGCGAAGTCGCCTGCGTTGGCAAGTTCGAGGAACCCGACGGCGGCGAAGAGGTTATTTCGAAGGCGATTATCGTCGATGCAGGACCAGCCGGATCGGGATTTGGTTAGGGTGACGCTTGAAGGGCCAGGGATATGGAGTGTTGTGGACGTTGGTGCTGGTTCTGCAGTCGCAGAGGGTACTGCGGTGAGGTCTTTCATCGTGAAATTAATCTTGGCGTGTTAGTGAAAGAAAGAAGTTGAGATAAGAAAAGACACATAAACAAGAAGAAGACAAGGCAAACAGGAACGGGGGACATACGGAGTAAGCTAAGCCAGCAGCAATCCAGTTTATCCGTACATTAGGCTGCCAAGGAAATAACAACAAGTCACAGATTCATGCTCATTGGAGAAGTAAGTCACTGCGAGGAAAAAGCATTGCTATAAGATACGATCAAGTTCGTTGACGTATAAGATACGATCAGGTTCGTTGACGGAGCTCGCGGATAAATGAGACAGGAGGAGGAGTGACATGACATGTGCTCGGTCATCCCGGGACTGGTCTAAGTGAGAGTGGACCTGTCTCCACCTCCGGGGCCGTTACACCCGACCCAGAACCCGTGAGGCGCAGCACCCTGTCTCTACTCAAAATGACTTATAAGTCTATCAACCACTTATATAAACATCCATTGTCACCCATTTAGACCTCTACAACTCCAGATTACAACAATTTGAACCCAAAAAGACCGGAAAAAGAGAGAAGAAATGGAATATGAGCGAGTGCTTGGACAGGATCAACTACTTGGCACAGTGGAGAATCGGCACCTTCAAGCCGAAGGCCACGCAAGCCTTGGCAAAAGAACTTTTTCTGAGCAGATTAATAAGATTGGTCTTGTCGTAGAAACGTCAATCAGATCGCAACTAGGAGCGATAAGGCCGAATGGAATGACCCGCGTTAGTGGTCAGGCTAAATATAGACTTTTCATCAACCTCGTATAATACGAAACAGCCAATGGAATTTACCGAAATGCCAAGATTCCAACTTCATCTTCCGCTTCTGGGAGACTAGTACGCCCCGCGACGTTGTGTGTACTTGGGAGCTTTGACGTACTGGACTGGGTCTCGACCAGTTTGTACAGGATGGCCAATCTTCAAGTTAAAACCCTCAAGGTTCGCACCCTTCTCCAACGCCCAAAGACCGATGCCAATCCAGTTATCACCGCGGTAGTTGAACACACCTTCCGGAACAGGGAAGCTGGATTGAGGTCCAATATTGCTTGTGTATCGACCGTATTGGAAACCGTTGACGTAGAGAAATGCGCGGTAAGAGCCTGTGCTGGCGGTGTTGTTCTTGAATTCGAAAGATAAGGGAATGTCGTATTTGTCTGAAGGAAGATTGAGGTTTAGCTTGGCTGTGTAGAATGATACGCCTGGTTTGGAGATGCCCTTGAAGGGTGAGCCGGACTTGAAGTTCTTTGTAGGTGCAGAGGGGAGGTGGTAGCCCTGTCGTTCGAAGAAGAAGCCACCTTCGTTGCGAGGACCACGGAATTTGTCGATGTAGTCTTCTCCGCCGAGATTACCTGTGATCTTCCACTTTGAGATCTTTGACTCCTTTCCAGAGGCTGACTTGATAGACCAGTCGAGAATACCGCGCGGCTCTTTGCCCACCTCTTGTCCAGGAACCCAGTTTCCGTTCAGTCCCATATTATCAATAATTATAGTAACAACATACTTCTTGCCCTTCTGCACTTTAGGAAGCTTATAGGTCGATGTATGATTATTGCGCGGTCCCTCGCCCACAACGGACCCAAGGAACTGGTCATCCAACCAAACCGAACTTCCATACCCCATTCCACCGAATGCCCAGAAGCTAAATTTATCCTCTGAGCCATCAGCCGTAAAATGACCCCGGAAAAGCGTTGCTCCGGAGTGGAAGCCGTAATCCCCGCCGTAAAGTGAAACAGAGTTATTAAGCGGCCACTTCGAGTTGAACGTCTCCTTAAGATCAGCGTTAGGCCACTTAGCATCATCGTACTCTTTCTTAATCTCGGGGAGAGAATCGATGTATTTCCAGTCCAGACTCTTCAGGTCAGGAACCTTGACCTTTGGGATTGCGACGGCTGGGTTGACGAGCCAATTTCCGAGCTTGGGCTCTGTGTAAGGTGTTTCTTTGCCGTTGATTAGAAGACGGGAAGTTCCTTTTGGTGCACCGATGATTTCAAGTGGGGAAGTGGCGTTGAAATCTGCGCGGATGGAGAGCTTGGACTTTTCGACGGTGATGGAGCGAATGAGGTAGGCGCCGTTGACTATGAGTGCTTTGGGGTTCATGACTGAGGATCCGAAAGCAGCTCGGTCACCCTTTTCGGGAATGGTTGGAACCCAGTAGTTGTATGCAGAATTGCGATCTGGAGATGTTAGCCTTTATCATAGAGATGGGGAGGAGGAC
Organism: Fusarium scirpi; assembly: GCA_004367495.1. Classification (NCBI taxonomy): domain Eukaryota; kingdom Fungi; phylum Ascomycota; class Sordariomycetes; order Hypocreales; family Nectriaceae; genus Fusarium; species Fusarium scirpi. Next base: position 112,820 of record QHHJ01000197.1, on the reverse strand, counting down.
TTGCCAAGGAGATAAATGTGGAGAGAACCGAACTGCACAACACGACGCTTGGAGCTAGTCTTGAATTGCAAGACATTCGCCCCCTTCTCCTTCTCCAATTTGACACCATCACCTTCAACAACCTTACCCTTGACATCGCCTTTAACGGCAACCTCATGCACTTCATCAGGCCCACCATAAACAACAAGAACAGTCCGGTCCCCAAAGTCTTTCCACGTGAAGACCTCGGCAGTAGAATACAGCAACTTGTACTTCCCAACAGGATAATCCACGACATGAATCTTCGAGTCTCGTCCATGCAGGGTAAGCGAACCACCAAGTTGAGGAATTGTAACTTCGCCAACAGAGGTCTTGAGCTTGAGTTTGTATGATGCTGAAGAGGTGGTTCGATAGTCTGCGTGACGGACGACGTAGAATGCATCACCGGGCTTGGTGGTTAGTGCTGTCACGGCTATTTTATTGTTGGTTGTGTATTTGCTGGTCGTTACGTTGCTGGGGTTTGCGATGGCGTAGTTTGGTGAGACGGCGAGGAATTGGCCTTGGAGTTTGATCTCGGAGTACTTTTCTCGGGTGATTGATCTGTCCTCCTTAATAGCCTGTCGACATATGAGTACCTTGTAAGTTAAAGTTGAGTAGTATGACTTACAGCGCCGTAGTCGTAAGATGTGTATCCATCAGAGTGACCAAGGTTTCCCCAGTTCGTTCCTCCCCAAGTCTACAAAGTCAGCCATGATTGATAAAGTTGGGAGGGCTTAGCTTACCATGTAGATGTTGAAAATGGTGACTCCAGCTGCCAAGTTATTCTTGTAGAAGATGCGAGCGAATTCATGGTTGGTCAGATCGTAGCATTTGTCAAAACCAGCGCCGCCAGGTGGATCGAAACCACCGCCTTGGAACTGCGAAGGTTAGTACAACGCATGAAAGCATAGGATGGGGACTTACCTCAATGATAGAGTATGGGGTTTTGGGGCTCTTGTTCATATGTTCCGCGTGCCAAGTCGTTGGCAGTTTATCCTCGGGCCATTTGTAAGGGTTGGCCTAACACCAGTCAGTCAAGTAGAAATAGTCTTGCCAGTCATACTTACACAATCGAATCCGACGGGATATCCATCATGTCCCTAATAAAATCAGTAGCAATTCCCTTAGCCCATAACCTGACTTACGTAGATGTCTACAGCTCCCGGTCCAGTTCCAGGAGCACCAGTACCACCTTGCCAGGCATCGTTGTTGATCAACGGCACAACAATACCAGCCTTGCGAACTTTATCGTTGACATATTTCAAGTAATCATGGTTGGGGAAAGGTGTTCCTTCAGCAGCACTGTACTCATTCTCGGGTTGGTACAAAATGACTGGTCCACCGTTGGTGATTTGGGCCTTTGCGATGATCGCTCCGATCTTGGCAACGTAGCTATACATGTTAGCCGCAGATTATAGTAGGCAAAGGTAACTTACTTGTCAGTCGCCTCAAGGAAGTCGGTAGCATTAGTCCTCAAGAAACCCTCCACACGCTGGATCCACCCCGGAAACCCACCCCCCGAAACCTCAGCATTAATATACGGCCCAGGTCTAGCCAGTAAATAAACACCCGCGTCTTGCGCCGCATCAATGAACGGCTGCAAATCCAGAGCTCCTTCAGACCTAAACTCTCCTGGTTTACCTTCTAGAAGAGCCCAGTCCACGTAGAAAGATACCATGTTGAAACCCATGGCTTTTACCTTCTGGAACAGGTCGGGGTAGAGGGAAGGCACGGGGAGACGGAAGGGGTGGAGTTCGGCGGAGAAGATTGTTACGCGTTCTTTGTTTATGAACAGGGAGTGGGAATCGAAGGTGACTATGTCTTGGAGGAGGGCTCTGTCGTGGAATTGGGATGGGCGGGTGCCACGGGGGAAGATGGATGTGGCATTGCTGCCGGCCGTAAGGGCGGCGAAAATGAAGTTGGATAACTTCATGACAGCGGTTTCGATTCAACCAAGACGCCCATGAAGCGACTCAAAGGATAGCACTGCAATTGCCTCTTTTATATACTATGCCGACCATGATCTCATTTTCACCCGTCGGCTGACAACCCGAACATGCCGCACCATGCACTTCGCATTGGTGGACATTTCAACTCCGTCAGGGTCATTCCGTCATAGTACTCGAGTCATTCCAAGGACATAAATAACTATGCTTTTCCGTGTATTTAATTTATCCAGATTCCTGATGGATTGCATGATTGAGGGGTTGCGGTTGAATTGCCAAGTTTTGATTGGAGCTGCTACGGTCATCGCATGCAGATCTGACGAGATGAGGGGTTTGAGTGAGGTGGGATGATGGGGGCATGGCTCGTAATATTGGGGACAGCAATTGTTGGAGGAAAGTAGGGAGCTGCAGGTATTTTGCATACGGTCACTATCAGGCGATAAAAATACGTACTATGCAACAGGTGTCTGTGATTCTATACCGCGTTTTCGGATCATGGGCGAGACAATGCGAGCTCACGAGAACGTATACACTAAAGAATTCATTTAAATCGTCAATTAACGCTACCTTAAACCAACTCCTCACCCCACTCTAAGCACCATAAGCGCTCAGAAGCTTCTCATGCTCCTTCTTAGTAATAGGAATAACAGTTCCATGTCTCGGGCTAGTAGGCAGCTTATAACTGCTTGAAACTTTCCACTCAGGCTTATCCAAATCAGTGGTCTCCAGAGGGACATAACCCTTACCACCATACTCATCCACAAAGAGGTAAAACTTGTCACCATTGACATCAGATGGGTTAGCCTTGAAAGCTGTTGGGCCCTCGACAGCTTGAAGTCCAGCATCGGCGCCAATGCATGTTGCTTGCACGCTCCAGTCATCAACAGGTGAGAGAAGAGAAGAAGACTTCTCTTGAATGATGTCAGTGCAGCCGCTGACGGAACCTTCGTCCTTGGTGAAGCGGTAGAACGAATCGCCGGATTTGATAACCGTGGTGTCGATGCGGGAGGTCTTGCTATCTTGCCAGATCTCGGGGGCGGAAAAGGTCTTGAAGTCCTTGGTGAGGGAGTACATCATGCGATGGTAAGAGTCATCAGAGTGATCCGCTGTGTCATACAGCGACGACGCCCAGAATACCACGTAGGAGTTCTTCTCGTCATCCCAGAATGCTTCAGGTGCCCAGGTGTTTCCTGCGTTGTCGGGAGAGACCTTGACGTGGCGTTGCTCAGACCAAGTGATGAGATCGCTTGACTCCCAGATCTCAAGATAAAGACTTCCCTTGCGGACAGCATCGCCCCAAGAAGTACCACTGCCGATAGAAAGATCTGTGGCGATAAGGAAGAACTTATCACCCTCAACCGAACGGATAACAAAAGGGTCTCTCAATCCCTTGGTTCCCTTGGTTGAGCTCAAAACAGGCTTTCCGCCGTTGAGTTCTGTCCAATCCAGGGCATTGTTTCCTTTGCTTGCAGCAAAGTAAATCTTCTCGCCTTCGAGGGAGTTGCCGGTGAAGTATGAGAAGGCGTATGCTTCATAGGGTTCAGCTTGACGGGAGGAGAGGGTGACAGGCTTGGAGATGACGCCTGAAGTGAGGGCCAGCAGGGCCAGAGAGAGGGTTTGGAAGTTCGGAAGCATGGTGAAGAAGGGTACCGGCAGAGTCAAGACTGAAGAGTTGGCTAGTCCGTCGCAAACAGCTTGCAGAAGTCGCTGTCTTTTATAGTATTCCGACTAGTTGACTCTTGGCCATCGTCAGATCCACCATCGTCAAAGCACTTACCATATTCCTGACTCAGTCCAAAGTATTCCTGCTTTACAAATAAAAACCCTCTTGGCAAAGGGTCATTCACAACGTCATTCGGTAGTTATTCCCCCGGATCGACACATCTTATCAATTTTGGGAAATCCTCCCGCCCCCTGTCGATCTCGTCTCCGCAGTTTTGGAGAGATGCTATTCGTGCGCGAAATGAACACGATGAATTAGGTTTTGGAAATGTCTCGTTCCGTGCCTGAATTGGAGGGTCATGTGCTTATGTTGATCTTGCTTTTTAGAGGTGTTACGTTACAGAATCTGGGGTTGGGGTTGGACCTCGGGAATTGGAACTTGGAAGATCTGGATGAGCACGTGGCAGTGATTGAAGTGAAACGCTCAAGACTGCAATTCTTAGCGATCCAATTAACATCTGATGTAGTTTTAGAAGAGGAAAGAGTGCAAGGTCAATTATAGTGACGCTAAAGAGCTGATCATAACTAAGCGCCCCGTATCAACAATGGATGCGCCTCTGTGTTGAGCACCCACTTCATCTTCCCATCACTCCTAACCTGAACATCCGAATCCTCCGCAAACATCAAATACAAATACTTCAACGTCTCTGCCATCCAGAAACTCTCCATCTTATCGACATACTGCTGCGCTGGATCATCCGAGCTCTTCATAACACTTCTCAGCCCAGTATACCCACCCTCCACCTTCGTCCTCTTATTCAGTGCCTCAAAAGCCTCCCATGCCATGTCCTGCCACTTCTTTTCTCCTGTGGCGCGGTACGCGTAGTAGAGACTTTCAATTGTTTCGGGACGGAGGATGTACTCCGGGTTTGTAGCGTAAAAGCCGCTTCTTTCGTAGAAGGACATCCATTTTTGAGGTGGTGCTCGGTTGGCGGTTGGTTTGACGAGAGGATTGGATCCGTTGTCAAGCCAGCGGAAGAGCTCTGGGGCGATTCCAGCGTGGGTTTGGTGGTATGTCTCGTAGTAGGATGAGGACAGCTTGAGGCCGAAATCGATGAATGTTTGGTTCTGAAGGAGAAGACCACCGAGGATCAAGGAGCCACCACAAACGCTTGCCACTTCTGATGTTAAATTGTGTTCAAGAAATGGTTGGTAAGTGAAAGTTAACTTACGGTGACTTGATATAGGAATCATTGAACTTCCACGGATCTCCCCCAAAAACGTCAAATCCGGCCTTGTAGAAGGCGTCGAAGCAAGATACTTCATCGAAGACTCAGCAGCCTGAATCCAACTCTGCCCATACTCAGAGAATTGAACAGGATCATATGCGTACATCTTGATGAGATACTCATAGTAACTATCTGACCCACCACCCCAACCAGCCTGGTAGTCACCAAAGTACCCATTATCAAGTTTGACGTATGTACCGATCAGACCAGGAAGGGTGAATTGTTGGTTAGTCTTAGGATGGATCAGATGGTCCTGAGCGCGTTGAGCAAGGGTTGCGTATGTCTTGTTTCCGGTCAAATCGCCTAGGCGTGTCCATTCGAGAACAAGAGTGCCGAAGCAGGTGATAGAGTTATCGATGTTGCCGTATCGCCGGGGAGTCGGGTTGAAGATTACTTCGTCGTCAGGGATACCACTTGGAGTATCGAAGGCGATGCTCAGTCTATCTGCTAGGGTGATGGCTGCTGTTAGGAGGTTTTTGGTGAGACGAGAGTCTTTGACAAGATGTTTGTGAGAACCTGACAGTAGGTCGTAGGCTGACAATAAGCCTCCAAGGTAGCGAATGGTAGTCTCAAACAATGATATAGGCTGATCAGGTACCACAGTAACAGTGAAGTCCGTCGCAGCAATCTGCTTAAGAATCTTATTCACAATAACACGCTCCTCCATGAGAATAGCCGTGCTCAGACCATCGACAGCCGTTGCGCCCCATCCGTTTCTTAATTGTCAGCTCATATCCCATTGAACTAGAACTCTCATACATACCGATCGTCTTCGTAACTCTTGCTAACAGGCAAAAGCGTATCATGCGGCGCAGCATATTTCTCATACTTGTCCCAAGAAAAGCGAAAGGCGTCGACAACAGCTGCTGCTCGTTGCGCATCGCCGGGTGTTTTAATCAGGTTTGTTGACTCTTCGAGCTTGGACGCACTGGGTTTTGAGGCTTCTCCGGAGAAGAGGAACGTGAAAATATGCCATGAGATGAAGAGAGCTCCGAGCCAGAGAAAGACTCTTTGCAGGGTTTGTTGGTGGCTTGTCTTCATTTTCGCCGACTCTCATCTACAAAAGAATGTCAAAAGTTGAATGGGATATCAATTTTTCAAGGGGGAATAGGAGTAGTTTCACTTCTTAATTCCTTCCCCTTATCGTTTCTTTTCTCCAGCTGAAAAGCTTTTTAGGGGCCATCAAGCCACAATCAATAGCGCCAGTAAATAAAGCTTAGCGCCCTATTTGCGGAACCATTAGCGCTCCATTTCCCCTGACCATGTCGCTAGTGCCCTGAAATGTACCACTCGCATTCACTGTATCCACGCTAAACAAAAAGAAACCATCAAAGTCTAGATCTAATGGAGGCTAGATTTTCGAAGCTATCGTTTATCAGCTCAAGCATAATATTAGTTTGGCCAACAACGTCTCCTAAATGATTAAAGAGTAGTCTATCTCCGTTCTTTTCCTCTCTTCAACGTTGTCACTCTTTTAGACGCCACGTCCATCACTCTCGTTATGCGTTTCGTTTCCATTTGCACCGTTCTCGGTGCTGCGCTGCTTCCTGTTGCTAGCGCTGGGCCATGTAAACCCAAGACCACTTCTGTCGTGACCACGACTACGGCTGGAACTCAAACGCTCTCTAGTGCTATTGAGACTCTCTCGACTGATACTGAGACCGAGACCGACTTCCAGTCTACAGTCACCAGTGATGTCACCAGCTTCCTTGAGACGACTCTCACTGGCACCGCGACTACTGATTTGACTCTTGAGACTACTGTCACCGAGACCGCTACCGAGACCGACAATGCGACTACAGATATTGAGGCTGCTACCACCGACTTGACCAGTACTGCCGAGACTGCCGTTACCGAGACTGCTGGTGAAACCACTGCCACAACCGATCTGACAAGTGTTGAGACTACCGTTACCGAGAGCGCCACTCTGTCCGAGACTACTACTTTTGCCTCCGACTACACCACTGAGTACACTGCTACCACAGACGCCACTTCCACCGAAGACATTACGACCACGGTCAGCGAAGCGGTTCCTGAGCCAACCATCAACCTTGTATCAAACGGTGGTTTCGAGGACGGCGATGACGGTGAATGGGGCGTACGAACTGTCGAACTCGCCAAGGACAGCAGGGCCAAGTCAGGAGAGAGACTCGTGTAAGTACCCCAAACAACCCCAAAATACTTCTACTCACTCGCGCAGTTTCTTCAAGGTCGACAACCAACCTGCCGTCGGCGGCAACCATCTCAACCAAACTCTCATCGACTTCAAAACCACCAATCTATACCGTCTTTCCTTTGAAGGCGCCGTATTTGGAACGTACAACTTCAAGACTGCTACTTGTTCCATGGAGGCTCTGGTGTCGGGCCGCGTCATTAGGAATTGGGAGCTGGTTGATTTTGTGGTTGATGAATACAAGACATACTCTGTCGACTTCTCACCTTTCTTTCAGAACTTCGAGCTTACACTGAGACTTCGTTGCTCGACGAGTGAGTTGGTCACTGTTACGTTCGGTGTCGATGATGTTTCCTTGATTGATCTTGGTCCGAAGCCTCAGCCTCCTGTAGACCCAGTAGACACATAGGGCGGGTGATCAAGTTACGTCTTGGTATTAGTCTTGATACTGGATTAGAGGATGTTGGATTATCCGGCTTCATAGTATTTATTATTCTTCAGCATAAGACACGGCTGTATATACCGATCTTATATTAATCTACGCTTTACCATACGTCAAGGTCGCAGTACGAACCCCCCGCACGGGCTGGAGTAGGACCTGGATATTGTTCACGTATGCAAGTTCGTTAAATTTTAGGATGCTGGTCAAATTTGACTATCCTATGAAATACCGAGAGACCAAATCCAATGATTCCAAACCTCAACCAATCAACCACCATCGTAGAGCATCCCTTACAGCTTCTGACCAGCGGTACCAGGAATAACAGAAGCGACCTTCTTACTTCCCAAAAGCGTAACCTTGTAAGGCAAGCTAGCAGCAGTAAGCGTACCCTTAGGAGCAGAGTTAACAGAACCACCAAGATCAACATCATCGACAACAGCATAGCCAGTCTCCTTGGAATCAGCGAAGAAAATAGCGCGCTCGACAGAGTTGGCGAAAGCAGAGCTTTGAACGAGAACTTGAGCACCCATGCGAGTGTTGACGCCGGAGAGAAGAATCTGGTCCCAGTAGTTGTTGACGAGGTGGACAGTGGCAAAGCGGATCAGGGGTTGACGACTGCTGACGTTCTTCCAGTAGTTGTTGGCGTAGGTGATGTGAAGTTTGCCTTTGTCTTCGGAGGCGTTGCTGTCTGAGTGGCCGATCAGAGAGCCTTTCCACTATTGCAAGTAGATTAGTCAGTGGAATGCTCGGTTGCATTGGGGGTTCACTTACGTGGTCGTGGAAGTAAGTGTTGGAAACAGTAATCCAATCAGCACCGTGGGAAATATCAAGAAGACCATCCAGGTCATCCTTTCCAAGGCTCAAGTCACCAGATAGATCACAGTGATCAACCCAAACATTAGTAGACTCATCAATACCGATAGCATCGCCGTTGGAAGCATCAACCTTGGCGATCTTGAGGTTTCGAAGAATAACATTCTTCTGGCGACGAACATAGAAGCCGATACCAGTAAGCGCTACACCATATCAGCTCTCACATCCTCTAACAGGGACATAGGAGATGGACTTACAGCTACCAGAAGCACCGATGATGGTCTTGTCAGAAGTAGGTCGGACTCTATCGCTACCGGTCAACTTGCCGTTGACAATAATGGTAAGAGGTCCATCGCGCTTGGCTGCCTCTTGAAGAGCAGCGAGAGTGGTTACGGTGACGGTCTGGCCCTTTACACCACCGGTTGTTCCACCGTTTTGAGTACAGTAGCCTACGGTGCAGGCCTCTGCGGCTTGGCGCTTGAGGAGGGCATCGCGGGTTTCGAGAGGTGAGCTGGTTGCCAGAGTGGCGAAGACAGTGGTGAGGATTGAGCTGAACTTCATGGTGAGGATAGTTTGTTAAGAGAATGATTTTGGTTTATGGAAGAGACAGAATTCAATACGTGGTCGCATCGCTTCATTTTATAGACGTCCATCTCAAGCTCTCAACATCTCAACACTCGTACTCAATTACGATACTACATCAGTTTTTCTACATTGAGCATCGGAAGCCGGAGATCATAATTGAATTACCTATTCTGGTCACATTGTCTCATTACCATTGGGACATTAAACGGATATTGAAGTGTCGTGAAACAATGAAGTTGCGACCCGACGATGATGGATGTTACCTTTTGAAGGACAATTATACCATGACGTTCTACTATTGGTGGAGTTGACATGGGTGAGCTGCAATGGTTGGTGGATAATTCTTGGCTGATGCCGATCGTCTGTCACTACCGTATGCACCTCGGCATCCATTTCTAATGACACAATAGCTCAGTCTGGGGTAACGACCGGCATTTTCATTGAATGATTCAAAGTTACGATGCGAAAAAACAGTGCCGAAACCAGTATATCTAAAGAATGAGCAATCTGTTCTATAACATTGCTCAGGTCATAGGCGTTCATTCGTCTCCAATGACTGACATGATTCAACAAACGTGTTGAAGTTTGAGACAGAGGAGATAGAGCAGATTAACGTGCATTGGGGGCAGAACAATTCATTTTCTTGGCAGGGAACCAGAGTTGCAGCATTAATTCCCGAGCTTCCTTTCTGGGATTATAATGTTTGCAGTGTTTGGGGGTTACGTCGAAACTCACCCTATAGCACCAGCAAAACAGCCCCCATTGAACCACAACTAGAGTGACGTTACTAACCCACAGGATTGATGAGAAAGTTGAACCGAGTAGTATCATTTCCTATGACATTTGAAAATGGTGTTGTCCAAATTTTCCCAACTGGAAGTATGCCATGTTACGTGTGGTTCTCACGGGTAATTAATTCTTTCACTTAAGTTGGGGGGCAATGCATGTGCTGCACGGTGCCCCCAAGTTTCCCCTGTCAGTCTTGTCAAAAGACGAACTACCCCACAGTATCCAAACGAAATGCTGCCATGAAGGCATTGGCAAACTCTGTACATGATCGTCCAAACTTATACCAGCCGCTTTGAAGACTTTATCGGTGAGCTTAATGCCAATTAATCTGGGGAACCAAACCAGGTCATGGTTGGCGGGAAGACCTTCTGCCGACGGACAAACCAAGTTTCCACCAATGAGATCCCGAGCAGCTTGGCAGCAAGAGTACCCCGCCTTTTAAGCTCCCCCACAAAGCTTCGATTGTTTGGCAAAGAGAACAAGCTCCATGAAGCGACCCCGGATTTTACATCGTGGACACGAGATGCCAAGAGCTGCAAAGGATTATCCTAAAGTATTCCTCGATTATGATTCATGGACTCAGTCCTTCCGGCATGTCACTAGAAAGAAGCTACGCTTGACATGGGATTACCATGAACATTTCCAGACCACTGGAACCTTGCAGATCCATGAATTTGCAGTTGGAAGCATGTCACTACGTAGATTTGAGATTTCGGCTGCAATAGATGAAGCTATATACCCAACTGTTGAGAATAGCTAGACCTATATAAAGACCATGAAGTCTGCCCTCGTCATTACTGCCCATTAAAACCTTTCCCCAGTTCCATCCTCCAAGACAAACTCCATTCACGATGAAAGCCTCACTCATCCTCACAGTCCTCCCCCTCGCCCACTCCGCCGTCATAACCCCCCGCCAATCCAAAACTGGCGACGGTGCACAAGGCGACACAGACGCAACCCAAGGCGATCTTAGCCAAAGACCACCACCACGCTTCCCCTTCCCCATCACTAAGTTCCCTGTCGCCAAAGAAACAGTCGTCTTCAAAAATGCCAAGTATATCATGCCGGGTGAGGTGTTTGACGGCAAGATGAAGCGCTATGAACGGCCGGAGGGAAGCTGCAATGAGCAGGCCGAGGGCACGGATGCTGATACTGTGTTTAATCTCATGCCTGGTGCGACTATTAGAAATGTTATTATTGGGAAACATCAGGCTGAGGGGATTCATGCTCTGGGTGATGCTTGGGTTGAGAATGGTAAGCTGTCCTTTCACTGTTTTGAACAAGTCTGATACTAACCGTTGCAGTTTGGTGGGAGGATGTCTGCGAGGATGCCCTTACATCCAAAGGTCTCAACACTCAATTGAGAGTCATTGGCGGTGGAGCGAAGAGTGCCACGGACAAGGTAAGTGGTAACTATCTCATCGGAAGAGTCTTTACTAATTCGTACTAGATCTTCCAAGATAACTCCCTCGGCGGCAAGTACAACATCACGGGCTTCTACGCCGAAGGCTTTGGAACGTTCTACCAGTCGTGCGGCAACTGCCTCAACCAAGCAAAGCGCAACGCAACCATTCAAAACGTCGTTGCAAGAGACGGTCTACGAATGGGCATTGTAAGTTCACGACCACCCTACTCATCACTCATACTAACCAGTCTAGATCAACCCCAACTTCGGCGACGAGTTCCGACTCAAGGACGCTCAGATCGAAAACGTCACCAGCATCTGCGACAAGGAGATTGGAAACAATGTTCAGACCGTTCCGTACTATATCGGCAATGGACCTGATGAGAAGTATGCTTTGTATAATGAGACGAGAGATAATATTACCAAGTTTAAGGGTGAGGTTAAGTTGGCTTATGAGCCCGAGGATCCTTATGAGTGGCTTGAGGAGTTTTGGCCTGAGGGTTTCAATTAGTCGGAGGGGATTGTTGAGTCTTGTGCTTATTGATCAATCTTGAATAGTCGCGTTTTAGGCATAATTCAATTGTACATATTTTAGTTCTTGACCAGCCATTTCCGACTATCACTTATGTTTAAGTATAGTCTATGCTCGATGCGATTGGGCTTGGAGGTTCTACAGTATCAATCTATCAAGTCATACTTTCCACTCACGTCAGAGGCAGGTCTGTGTGACATCATGACGCGTTTCGGTAACACGATTGACTGCGGGGAATATAAACATTATTTCTCCCGTCTTCACGTCAATTGATCTTGAGACTCTCATTATCAATTGCATCATTCAGAGTAATTCCAGCTTCCTGTGTAATTCTTTCCAGTATGTTGTGGAGAAGCGCTTTCCTTCTTGTCGCGCAGCTTGGCAGCGTCATTGCCAGAGACCAACAGCTGCTCGGCTCAGACGGGCATTCCCTCGATGAAATTCGCGACAAGTACAATCACCCAGGACCTCTTCAGAGTGAGATACTAACAATTTTAGACTTCTAGAAGCTGAGGTCATTCCAACCGTCATCGATGATTTCCCCCCCGCCCTCGCACTCAGTGCATCATGGAAACACGACTCCGCAGATCTCGGCAACACCCTCGAACCAGGTCATCTCAAGAAAGCACCCAAAATTCATCTCGACCACGTCAAATCAGATCCATCCCTCGAAGCTGTTCTTAAGAAGAAAATGACGTATGTCATCGTTCTCACAGACCCCGACGCACCATCTAGAGATGATCCCAAATGGTCCGAGTTCTGCCACTGGATTGCGGTAGGAACAGCTAAGACCTCGTCAAAAACAGCCAAGAGTTCATCAAAGAAGCATAAGAAGTCTAAGAAGTCTAAGAATCATCTGAAGGATCTGGTCAAGTATAAAGCTCCTGCTCCGCCACCAAAGACTGGCAAGCATCGCTATGTCTTTCTCGCGTTTGTCGCTGCAAATGGAACGACTGAGAAACTTCATTTGAGCAAACCTGGGGAGAGGAAGCATTGGGGTTCGGAGCAGCCTGTGCATGGAGTTCGGGAATGGGCTCATGAGAATGGTCTTGCTCCTGTTGGTATGTTTCACCCACCTGTTGAATTGGCTGAGGCTAATATGTTCAGCTGCGAATTTCATCTATGCACAGAACGAAGAACAGTAATATCACATGTCGGATATCAGTCAATGTTTAATATCAAAAAGGAAGCTCAAACATACTTTTACGAATTCCCTGATTCTCAGCCAAGAACAAGAATGTCACTCGAAATGTCATTTGTCCAATTCCACTCGCTCCGGACAAGATTCCTATTTTAGAAACCGAGCGATACCCCGCATTGACTGGTCGGCTCCGAAACTTCAAGCTATCCAATACCAGCCCAGAAAGCTACCACGAACAAGATGACATCCATGTCTCCCGTGAGCTTAATTAAGCAGGTCGGCAATTAAAGAAAAGGTACTACCGATGTGCAGCAAATCAATTGATTGAACGTTGGCGCGTGACATTGAAATCGTGTTTTGGGCAGAGATCATTGCCGTGTTAGGAAGGTAGACGATGCGAGGAGAGACCTTGGCGGGAGTATTGGCGACGATCGATTTTATCGCATTGATGGAAAGATGTAGATTGTTTTATGTACTATGGCTCTAAAAACATATAAATAGTCTCTCAATATGCCTTCAAAATCAATATTCAACAACAAGTCAGTTCCTCAGCTCATCTCTCAAAATGAAGTTCACCATCCTCGCCCTCCTCCCAGCAGTCCTCGCCCTCCCAACCGGCGAGGATGTCTCAGTCTCCAAGCGCCAGAGCGCAAACACAGTAACAGACCAACTCCTCTTCAGCGTCACCCTCCCCCAATTCACAGCCCGTCGTAACGCTCGCGACCCTCCCACTCTAGACTGGACCTCTGACGGCTGCTCTTCGTCCCCCGATAACCCATTCGGCTTTCCTTTCGTCCCAGCTTGCAATCGCCACGACTTTGGATACCAGAACTATCGTAAACAGACGCGATTTACTGTTAGTGCCAAAGCCAAGATTGACAGCAACTTCAAGACCGAGTGAGTACCCCCAGATCAATTAGTTGATGATAGATCGCTAATAATGATAGTTTGTACTTTCAATGTCAATCTTCAAGTGCTGCTGGTGTTTGCAGAGGCCTTGCGGATGTTTACTACGCTGCTGTGAGGGCGTTTGGTGGTGATGATGCTACACCTGGCAAGAGAGATGAGGATCTTGTTAAGGAGTATGAGGAGAAGGTTGAGATTTACAACCACCTTGTTGAGGAGGCTCAAAAGAAGGGTGAGCTGCCTCGTCTCGATTAAAATGGGAACGCGAGCGTTGGATTGCCTTTTTGTTAAACGTATATAGTTATGCTGGATATATACTTGGCTGATGAAAATTATGACTTGATGGAAGCTATCTGCAATTTGACATCGTTATACCCCCGCCGTGATTATACATGTGACGGATTGGTGACAGGTTTAGATAAAAATGGAGGTTCTCTAAATGCTTTATTATTATCAGAATTCGATGCTTACAATTAGAGGGCCGACGCAAAGGAATCCAACTGAACCCAATCGGGTTTCTTCAACGACCCATTTCCTTGATTGTTTATCCACCTATTTGTATCTGTCTTGCATTCTGAAGGGGGTCGCCTTCCTGGATTAAACAATATGGTTCTGCCAACCAGTTGAATTTAGATAACTAGGCCTTTCGATCCACCACTAGGGTCTATGTTACCCTTTGATTTACACTCGATAGTATCCATACGAAATGTTTCTGTCGTAGATAGGATTCTTGCTGCTGCTGGCGTTCATGACCCGCAACCCTTGGGTCTCTGAACACACAACTGAGCGGTGATTGTTAGCAGGCCTCATTTCAAGGACCAGGATTTGGAAGGATGAGACAGCCCCGCCAAACCTCATCTTAACGTTGTGAAGTTCTTTGACCGCCAAGTTACTAAACAAAGATCGACTGTATTATGTGCCCTTGCATATCCGGCACTTGGACAATCGCCTAACCGAGAAACAACAGGTGTTCTGTGTATGGCTTGATTACGACGTTTACTCTACGACCCGTCAATCGCAGTCCTTAAGCTTGGACCATGCACTTTTACCCCAGAAATCTTTTTCGCTTTGACCTTGATGAGGAATACACGAGGTAAGGGCAGGGCTGAGAGAGCCTAACATCTAGTAGCCTCCCTCTAGCTCAGCCCCAGAAAGCGTGGATAACTTCAATCTGAACCATTGACGGTAGTAGCACTTGGCATCGTCATTTGTCTTTGCTCCGCGAGTCGGATACCGACCGCCCGAAAATCGAGACATCAGATGAAACCCACAACGGCACTCAAGCTCCGCTTTTGTTGAGCTCAAACCATGTGTCTTAGCATCACGCAATCATTATTTCTATCTCCTTGCTGTACGGGGTACTAACTACTCGCCTAGCTCTTCAGTACTGACAGATGACTCGCCCGGTCTAAACCCGGACCATTCCGCCGCACCCAACCAACCAATACCAACGAGTCATGATATCAAACACTAACCTCAATCCGGCAACTAGATTGCCCATTTGTCAGTGGGGCGATAATTGCGGAGGGGAACTTCAAGGCTGGACCTTCCCCCGCGCCCTGTCTTCCAATAAGTTAAGAGAAAAAGCAAACCCTTTGACCGTCTTGCCGCTTTTCTTTCCTTCGTGCCAGACTGCTGGGAAAAGGGGGCTCTGCTCTACTGCCGGTTCTTTTAAAAGTGGACTCGATCATCTCTAGGATGCTAAGATAACGGCAACCGAGACCTGACATCAACCTCTCACTTCAACCCCTCAACCTCAACATGTCATCACAACTCACAAAGATGCCCAAAACTCGCGTTCGCGTTGTAGAAGGCTCTTGCTGGCCCTGCAAAAAACGCCGTATCAAATGCGATCTAGCAAAACCGACATGCTCACGCTGCGCCAAAGTCGGAGCGGCATGTGACTACAACCAACGCCTAATCCGATGGAGCACGAGACCTGCAGTTACAGTACCAGCTATCTATCAAATTACCACCCACGATGAACAACTCGCCGCTTCACTAGCAGTATACGAAAAGCGATCCCTGGATTACTTTCATGGTCGGTTCTGGCCTTTACTTACCACTTCGTCAAAACCTTGTGCGCCGCCGACTATGATTGCCTTGCAGCACCGTGTTGTGTTGCTTGCGACGTGTGTTCTTGCGGATTCGCATCGGTGGTTGCAGGATGGGAGGAATAGTCGGAGTATTCTGAATGTCAAGCGGGCGGAATGTTTGGCTGCGTTGAGAGAAGAGGTCGATGGGTGCTGTTCGAAAGAAGATGGGCCTTTGCAGACGTTGCTTTTTGCGGTGCTGTTACTTTACTTCCACGATGGGTTTCTGGAGTGTGCGCAGACTTCGGCGTCGACGTCAAGTCACAGGGATGGTGTGTTGGCAATTATCAACCAATTGGGTGGAATGACGGCGGTTTTGGCCTCGGGACAGGATCCGTTGCATATGATGCTTTCCGAATTCGCGACGACGGATCTTACGAGAGCGATGCTTACGGGTCAAGCACCGTCTTTTCCTCCAACAATCTGGGAAGTAGTTGATCGAGGACCAGTCTGGTGGGGACGAGATACCCAAGGATACTGCTCTTTATCGACAGTATTCCAGGAAATTTCAGCCATGGCATTTTACATCCAGTCAACAACGCGCATGGTCGAAGAATTCTCCATCGAGCGAATCCGAATCTTCGAAGCTGCTTTACGTCCCACATACGCCTCCCTCGCCGTGGAAGATCTCTCTTCACCTCGAGCATCACCAGTCGACCACCCACCCATAGAATGCGATACCGAATCCGCCCAAGCATTCAGCCTCGTCCGAATCTTCCAACATGCTGCTTTAATCTATCTCTACCGCGCAGTCTGCGGTCTACCCGCCAACCATCCTCTCGTCCAGCAGCACACACAGTCCTGCCTAGATTGTATCTTCAGCATTCAAAAACCATCCAAAATCCTCAACTGCGCTGTACTCCCGATTTGTATCGCTGGGGCACACTCGCAATGTGCGAAACAGCAAAAGTCTGTACGGGTTTTGGCGGGGTTTATTTATGATGAGATTCGGTTTGCAAGTGTGAATTCGGTTATTGCTGTTTTGGAGGATATTTGGAAGAGGGTGGGGGAGGATGAGGAGATGACGTGGAATGAGATGTTTAGTAATTTGAATGGGCAGGCACTTGTGTTGTAGGAATGTGTATAATAGTTACGATTGTTTGTTTTGGTTACGGGAGGCGTTGAAGGATGATGGTACCCTTCTGGCGGTAACAAGGACCATTGCTATATAGATAGTTAGAATCACATTGAACGAGTAATTGTAAATATATTCCAATCTGAATCATCGCCCCCCTGTCGGTTCATATCCTGCACATAGTCTGCAAATGGTAGGTTAGCGCCTACTATCTTTCCATTTATGAAACAAACAATTTCTTACTCTTCATCAATGTCTCCTCCCACACGAATCACTAACTTCCCTCTCGTCCTCCCCTCCTTCAATCTCCCATAAGCCCTCCCAGCATCCTCCAACCCAAACTCCTCCTCAATCACAACCTTAACCTTTCCATCTTGTATCCAATCCGCAACTTGCCCGAAGTCCTTTCTGTTCGCCACGACCGAGTGGAATTTGAACGGTCGCTTCCCACCACCCAACCATCCTGGCAGAAGCTTGATACTGATTAAAGTCTTAAAAAAGTGGAAAGTGGGTGGGAAGCCAACGCAGATGTATCTTCCCTCTGGTTTGAGATAGTGATGTGACTGCCAGTAGAGATTGGCATCGCTGAAGATTGTGTCGTACAATATATCGAATGCCGCCTCCCTGTTCTTCAATGACTCCAATACGTCTTGAGATTTGTAATCAATAACCTCATCTGCACCAAGAGAGCGGCAAAAGTCGGCATTGGAAGCAGAACAAGTGACTGTGACGTGAGCACCCAAGGTTTTGGCGACTTGAATGCCAAACACACCAACACCTCCACTACCACCATTGATAAAGACCCTATCACCTCGTTCAAAAAATGGCATGAGGGACTGAATTGTTGAAGTTCCACAAATTCCGATACAAGCAGCATCCCTCATCGACACGCCATCGGGCACCGCAGCGATACTTTTCTCACCCACCACGACGTATTCTGCCAAACTTCCACCACCAGGTAATTCGGTTCTTCCAAACACTTTCTGTCCAGCTTCCAAGTCATCGAGTTTAGTAGAAACGATCGTGCCGGAGTAATCCAGGCCTGGCGTGACGGGCTTCGTGAATAGTATGCCGGAGAGTGGCATTTCGGCGACTTTATAGTCTAGGTGATTGATCGATGCGTAGGCGACCTTGACCAGACTCCGGCCTTTGGGGATTGACTTGGCGTTGGTGGGAAGCTTCGCGTCGGGGATCAGGGAGAGGCTTTTGTCGATGCCGGACTTGATGGTGCGCCATTGAGCGGCGCGCATTGTTGCCGGAAGCTTGCTATTTGAAGCCATATCGATTGAATCTTGACGAACTTTTTCATCTTACAGCTTTACTTGCGGATTGCAAGAAGTTTGTGACAATGATTTATACAGCAGCGTGGGACGGTGGTGACGTGTTTGATCAGATCATGGAGTGATGTTGTCTTGGCTAAATTGAGCTGAGGTCTCACCAACCAATCCACGTTAAGGCTCTCGAAAGGGTGGTTGAAAATGACCAATTATGCTTAAAATACTCGTATCCCAGTTCAAACCGATTGGCAATGTCCAATTGATGTGTGATTGTGCCGCCGGTGCTTTTGGATTCCGAACTGTGTGGCTTGCTAAATTGATCCTGCGACATTGTCCAACTCGAGAAGATATTTGGGCCTTTACGATAAGCTTTCACCTTTCCTCTTTTTATTCACTTAGATATTTTATCATTTGCTCAATCTTTAGTAAAAGAGTATCAGACCACAATAAGATTGTCCCTTGGAACTACTTTAGATGACAACAAAGTCTTCGCCGTTCCACTTCAGCTTAAGCTCATATTGATACGAAAGATCAAAGGTAGAAATGTCTCTCTCGACCGACATCATGGTTCCTGTCTTGACATCTGTCTGGAACCAGAGGGCAACTGTCTCGCTTGGTGTCAAGAGCTCACTGTCCTTGGGGTAGATCGGCCGGTTACTGACGTAGCAAGGCTGATATCTGCCATCAATGCGCTTTAAAATCACAGCGGCGGCTTCACGGTCAGTATCGTTTACCATCTTGAATGATTTTTTGGGGAGCTTTTCATCTTTCATCAAACTCGATCCTCGTGGGGTCGGTTTTAACTTCGATTCTACCTACGGAGGTTGCTGGTTAGATGGCTAAAAGTACGTAAGAAGTATCTCGTACCTCCAGGGTGGAACTCGGGCGTAGTGGCCGCAATCTTGAATTCATCATGCCATGAAATGATGAAGTTGGGAGTGATAGCTGTTACAATATCAGTCGGACAGCGGTACCAATCGTACAATAGAGTACTTACAGTCGGCTCTAGCAATCACATTGAAGGTAGGGCTTTCTCCCACACCGACAGCGAAACAGAGTTTGCGGCCTTCGCCATTGTATTTTTCGATCTGTTCTGTGGTGAACTCGATGTGAATCTCCTTGCTGCTCGTTGTGGCTGGAGACGGAAATAAATGAAAAGTTGAGATGTGATTCAAAGTTTTCTTGTGGATTTCCTACCCAGTAGATATGGAAGGGCAGATGGTATTTGGGAGCAACACATCTATTTATACGTATTTAAGATCTCATTGATATTCTGAGCTTGTAGATTACATGTGACTTTTTTCGGCTGCGGTGAAGCCACTTTAATGAAGAGACCAATAGAATATCGTCAACTTCCACGAGCGGGGAGTTGAGACAATGGAAGCGTCTAGACCTTCAAAAATGCCTTCAGCTTGATATGCCAATAACCTGATCGATCTAGATGCAGGCCTATTCAAAGTTAAGCGCCAACGCAGCCACGCTTAGAACCCTGGGAATGGCCCCGGAACTGGAATGGCTACAAGCTTCAGTGAGGGGAAACCTAAGACAATTTATATGCAGCCAGCCACAAACACAGCTTGACCGTAATTTCAGCTCTAGAACGCAGACCGAGGAGCATTTGACAGGCAGATAGGGCTCTATCAAATATCGTTGAACAGTCAATTTTGAAATGTGCATTTAGAACAGGAAATGGAGCTTATTTACCAGGCGATATCATTAGTAGCGATTCTGCATCTTGGATAAGGAATCGTGTGAAGATATAACAGTTCACCGTCTGTGTTGATAGCAGAATCCTGATGTCCAAGCGGCTGCGATACAGTGTTGTGTCTGCGCGTTACTCTATCCAGCATTCCACCCCTCCACAAAGGCTGAAGCGACCTGAACGTTCTGTTCCGAGACAGGTATGTGGCTGATGTAAACCGGACAAGCTATCGTCTGGAATACCAGTCATCTGAAACCCTTTGCCTCTCCTATGCCATCAAAGTGATAGCTGGCTGGCTGAGGCTGTCAAAAAGATTCATACTAAATGGCAAGACTATTATTTGTTGGTTTGAGCTGATCTCAATTCAGTCTATTGAAAATTGAAAGTCAACGAGTGACTAAGAAGAAAGTTAAGTCTATGTAATGCAAGCGAGCCCACATAATTTCCAAACGATAGTCCATCCGTCGTAAGTCGGACTATCCATAATACTTTGCAGATCCACACTGCAGTCAGAGAATGTCTCTACCGACTATCCAACGTTGACATCCTAAGGGTAAGTAGTCAAGCTCTCTTCACCAGGTTGAATAGTTCCATTCGAAATGGCCGCAGCATGGCCCCTAGCCACATACCCAGCAAGAGGCATATACTGTCCCAACCAAGGGTAGATCTCCACACTACCAGGAGTATTCCTCCAATCCCTCATAAGCTCACAGATGATTGCGAAAAGACTAACAACCTGCACGCCAGCATCGCGCATGCGATCGTTGGAAACGTCGCGGATGAGAGCACTGGTAGTTCCTGAAGCTTCGATGTTGGCCCAGACGGAGTAGCCTGCCTCACGGAGGGAAAGAGCGAGGAAGGTGGTGCAGACGTCGGTCACGATACCAGCAAGGATGATTTGCGACTTGTTGGTTGCCTTGACGGCGTCGCGGAACTCTTCGCTGTCCCAGGCGTTGACTTGGCCTTGGCGTTGGATCAGGGGAGCCTTGGGGTACATTGTGCGGATTTCGCGGGTGAGGGGACCGTTGGGACCTGGAGAATCAGTATATGTCTTTAAAGTATTGCGTTGGGGATTTACCTTGATCAGCAGAGGTGGTCAGGATGACAGGCAAGTCGAAGGCCTTGCCGATGGCAGCATGAGCCAGAGACTGATGGTGATAAAGGGTAGGGTCCCAATCCCTGGTGTACTGGTAGAGACCTTCCTGGATATCAACAACGAGAAGAAGCTGCAAATATCAGTATATTGGGGAAGTAATTGGTGGGAGATAGCTTACAGCATCGTCCTTGTCAAGGCGCTCATACTTGTAAGGCGCTTGCTTGGCAAGGGCAGAAGCAGACAGCAAGCCCGCGGTGAAGATAGAGGTGAACTTCATGGTGATGAAGTTGAGAGATTGGCTTGGGAGTATTGAATCTGCTGCAATTGCTGTTCGAGGCTGTCGAGTAACTTTCAAATCTGGGTCGTAGGACAGCTATATATACCCAATCTCTCCTGCAGAGCTCTCTCATGCAAGCCTCAAATTCTGCATTTTTCCATCTGAACTTTCCCTTGCTGATTCCAAAGACAAAATGCAGGGTAAAATGCAGAGTCGGACACGAAATCCGACTGGGCGGCCGAACCTGAAGCGGCCGAACCTGAACAATTCCACCACAGAAAGCTACACTTGCAGGTGGGTAACAGAAGAATTGAGGAGCCAAAATAAAGTAGCCAATTCCCCGGTCTAAGCCTGACTAAGACGATTAAGTTATTTCATCTCTTATACCTCCAGCGGGCAATTCGTCTCACACCTTGGCGACTTGGTCCTACCTCAAAATCCAATATACCTTCATGTAAAGCCACTTCAGCCACAGTAAACGATACGAATATGCATAAGCTGCGGGCCGTTTGCGATAGCGTATTGTCATGCGCTTGTAACGGTTTGTCATCATGCGGCTATACCCTCTAGCGCGAGGTCTCCCCGCTTTGTGTAAGGTTGGTAAGCCGCTTTCTCAGCATGGGTCCAGTTCTGATGCTACAGAACGTACTTTCGACGTCGCGATTGAAGTAATTGTTCGGAGTATTATTACCATTGAAATCAGTGATAAGATCTTATTGATCCTTGAAGTGAGGATGTCGCGACATGCATCTGAAGCCGGAGATTAAAGTGGTTCCTGGTTCTTTGTCATGGCGGGTCTCAATCCCGACAGCGGCTTTGGAACCTTGCGGTTGCAGGGATATGAAGATGGGTATTGGCGGACTTTATTGTCCTGTCTTTGCCTGCTGCATTACTTTTCACTGACGCATGCTTGCATAATATTGGCTCGTCAATGCTACTGGTGGGAGAGACATCCGAAGTGCTTCGCTATCAATGTCGCGGTGTAACGCTGCACGATAAACTGGTGACGGGAGAAGTGACCAGCATCCAGAAGGATGCTCACGTTCTTCCAGGATGCTGCATTGTGCAGATTTAGATCTGGCAATGATCACTTGAAATTCCAAATCTCAAAGCATGATAAGATTGAAGTCATCGAAAGCGATGTTATGTAAGGCTTTCCAACCATGTCGCTCCAATCCGGTGGATTTAGCCAGTGGCTTGATGTGTTAAATATTAAAATTTTGCCTTTTTATCTGTGCAACCTTGATTGATGTCCAAATATCGACATATGGTTCACATAAAAGAGAAATCTGATATGTGTGCACCTTCTGCATTTCACCATTTCACGAGATTCGACATAGTGTAATCTTGACGAATGCTTACTAACAAAAACAGCTTGGTACTGTGGTCTAGTTGGTCATGACATCTCGTTAACACCGAGAAGGTCCCCGGTTCGAGCCCGGGCAGAACCTCACTTTTTGCCCTGCATAAAAACATCTTGTCATTACGACGGACGAATTCTCCCCTCTTTATGAGTTTTTTTGAAAGTCTGACTTTTAAGACGTACGGTTGAGTACTTGATGATAAGGACGATTGCCGCAGTTACTATTTTACATATCGCTGAACTTTTAACTGCTGAAACCCTGCAGAGGCGATAAAGTGAGACTAAATGTAAACCGAACGAAATATTCTTCATGTTCGTCCCTATATTGTAAATCTTACCATGCCTTAAGTCCTGTTTTGACATGCGACCAACATTTTGTAGCTGTCGCAGTCTGTGTGACTACTCTCGCATTGTTGGCACTTTGTCAAATACTCGCTTATCTCTAAATGCCGGTCCTTAACCTATACCCTCAATCAATTCCTTCTAAAGTGCAAATCGACAACTAGACTAAGATCTGACAGCATGAAATGTTCCGAACTAGTGTGAGATTTCTCGTCGAGTCATATTTGCCGGTTCGGCTATGATTGGCAGCTTACTGATTGCAAGTCTTGGTGTAAGCAGAGCCTCGCCTCAACCTCACCGCAAGTATATCTCACTGATATCTCGATTATAAAGGAGGCAGTGCGAGGTCGAACGCGATGATTAAAAGCATGTGATTGTAATTGAATTGATTCACCTGTCTGGTCTCACACCGAGTGGGACACGTAACCTGTGAAACAGTGCGTATTCCGTCCTATCACAGCATCCATCACGATCAGCTTCCATCAATCCATCTCCCAACAACTCTCCATTGACCCTTTCACTGCTGTCAAAAACCCACCAAGATCTCCAAATATCCTTTTCTCCGACTTAAAGCCCATTCAGCCCTTCCCCAGAGCTCGCAACCGCCTCCGCAGACTCCCTCCGGACCCGTCTCCGCAAGGTGACAGACCCACATCAACATCTCGGAACCGCAGTCATTGAACCAACTGAAGTGCGGGGTGATTGCTAACAGACAAGACAGTTTAGTGCCGAGCGGGGGAGGATCCTCAAACGTGGGGAAACAAGGGAGCCAACGGTTCAATAATATCATCAAACTCTACTGTATGTTTCACAGGTTGCTGCATACTTAAGGTCCCATCTTCCCCTCACTTGGGCATCAAACTCTATCCTTCATCATTCTCTCTCAACTACACACTTCACAATGGGCGACATCATTCCTCAGTCTATCCCTCGTTCTTCTCGAGCTTGGGCAGTTCCTGGCTCAACCAATATCATTCCTGCCAAATTCCCCTCCGCTTCACCAAAGGCTCCTACAGACCCGCTAGAAATCGCCACCAACGTCGTCAATGCGTTCAACAAGGCGCTTCAGAGCAAAGACTACCCCGCTTTATCGCAACTCTTCACCAACGATGGTTTCTGGCGAGACCATCTCGCACTGACTTGGTCGTTCCGCACAGTTCAAGGTCCTGATAATATTTTATCGTTCCTCAAGACCTGTGCTGGATCGAAGGATGGCTTTCGGCTGAACAAGATTGGTCTTGATACGAGCGCACCTGTGCGAAAGCCGCAGGTTCTTCCTATCGATGGAAAGGGTGATGTGCAAGGTATTCAGTTCTTCTTTGAAGTCGATACTGTTATTGCGAAGGGTCTGGGCCTGGCGAGATTGGTGGAGGTTGATGGACAGTGGAAGATTTTCACATTTTATACGCGCATTCAGGATATCAAGGGTCATGAAGAGACTGTCAACGAGCATCGACCGAGGGGTGTTGAGCATGGCGGTATGCCCGGACGCAAGAACTGGGCCCAGCGAAGGGCTGAGGCTGCTGAGTTCACAAAGGATGATCCAGCTGTCCTCATTGTTGGTAAGTCAAATATCCGTCTCATTTGAGTTTCCATCACTAACAACTACAGGCGCTGGCCAAGCTGGTCTCACAGCCGCCGCCCGTCTCAAGATGCTCGGAGTCGAAGCCCTCGCAATCGACCAAAACGACCGTGTCGGCGACAACTGGCGCAAGCGATACCATCAACTCGTTCTCCACGACCCAGTCTGGTACGACCACATGCCCTACATGCAATTCCCACCTCAATGGCCCATCTTCACACCCAAGGACAAGCTTGCCCAATTCTTCGAAGCGTATGCTACTCTTCTTGAACTCAACATCTGGATGAAGACTTCTCTTGTCGACACTAAGTGGGATGAAGCATCCAAGACTTGGACTGTTACTGTTGAGAGGACCAAGGAGGATGGGACGAAGGAGAAGAGGACTTTCCATCCTCGTCATATTATCCAGGCTACTGGTCACTCTGGAAAGAAGAATATGCCTGATATGAAGGGTATTTCTGACTTCAAGGGTGATCGACTTTGTCACTCTTCTGAGTTCTCTGGTGCAAAGGAGAATAGTCAGGGTAAGAAGGCTATTGTTGTCGGATCCTGCAACTCCGGCCACGACATTGCCCAAGATTTCCTCGAGAAGGGATATCACGTCACCATGGTCCAGCGTTCTAGCACCCACGTCGTTTCCTCCAAGGCCATAACCGACATCGGTCTCAAGGGCGTCTACTGCGAAGACGGTCCTCCCGTCGACGACGCCGATTTATTGATCCACGGTCTCCCCATTCCCGTCTTCAAGGCTCTAGCCGTCGAAACAACAAACAAACAAGCGGAATGCGACAAGGCCATCCTCGAAGGTCTCGATAAGGCCGGCTTCAAAGTCGACCGAGGTCCCGACGGCGCCGGTCTTCTCATGAAATACTTCCAGCGCGGTGGAGGTTACTACATCGACGTCGGCGCCTCGCAACTCATCGCCGACGGTAAAATCAAGGTCAAGCACGGCCAAGAAATCGAGACTGTCTTGCCTCACGGTCTTCGTTTTGCAGACGGTTCTGAGCTGGAAGCTGATGAGATTGTTTTCGCGACGGGATATCAGAACATGCGTACTCAATCGAGGACCATGTTTGGTGATGCTGTTGCTGACAAGGTGAATGATGTTTGGGGATTTAATGAGGAGGGTGAGATGAGGACTATTTGGCAGAAGAGTGGTCTTCCGGGATTTTGGTTCCATGGTGGTAATTTGGCTATGTGTCGGTATTATTCCAAGTTGTTGGCGCTGCAGATTAAGGGATTGGAGGAGGGACTATATACCTATGATGATATCTGAGGACGGATAGGTTGATTTGTTTGAAATGAATAGCTACAAGTGAGTTTGATTTTGAATAACATTGTTTACAACAGTCCTCATCCTTTTGAATCTAATACAACGGGATCCCAGGGTAAAATTATACCCTGTCAATAGAAAGTTCATCGTAGCGAATCTTTATTCCAAGCTCCTCCGAGTCTCGCGCAATCCTTTCCAAGCGTTCACAAGGATAAACAACGCACTGTTCGTCGTCCTCACGTCCCCGTTCTTCGTGCTTAAAGGCGATGTAGATTTCTCTCAGCCGCTGTTGCTTTTTCGCAGCAAAGTCCACCAATGCACGCACCCAGTCCTCTTGCTTCTGGTCAAAGTCCTCAATTTCCCCCTCAGGAGCCACCCAGTCCTGGGGAATCATCCACTCCTCGGGATTCACCCCCTCCCCGGGCATTACCCACTCCTCGGGAACCACCCACTGCTCGGTACTACTGTGCAAAGGAACCAGCCAATTGAAAATGCGAAGGTTTGGAGCAAGGATGCGAGGAATGTGGCGCGTGTCATATCCAGTCTGGAATGAAGGAAGTGTAAGGACTTCTAACTTGGTGAAGCCCGTCAAATTCAGGTTATTAACGTCTCCGACCATCCGGTCAAGGCCATGGCATAGGGGTAGGATAGAAAGCTCGCGCAAGTTGGCCATCTGGCTTTCCAAGATAGGTTGAATAGTTGCAAAGTCCCATACTTTGCAGTAAGGCATGGGGCCGTGATAAGGAGTATAAAATACTCTGGGGAAGATAGATAGTTTCTCGAGGTTTCTCGGCCATCTCACGATTGCGTCAAGAGCTTCAGAAGTATGGCCATACTCGTCCATTATCAAACTGGTGATAGGTCCAGTACCTTCGAGTTTCTGCATCGACTGTCAAAAGGGTTCCATGATATAGTTATTTATTCTTACTTTCAAATCGTGTAGACATGAAATAGTGCTTCTAGGTCCAATATAGCCAAACTCGAGTACGGACAGATTCGTACTGTATCTGGTGATATGGCCCATGACATCAACTATGAAGGGTAGCGATAGTCGCTGCCCTAGAAGACGAAGTGTCTTAAGTCTTGGAAGTCTGCTGAGCGCTGTGCAGACGAAACTGAACACAGATTCGCTATGGACGTCACAAGGTGTCGATTGAAACCCATCTATTGACAGATCCGTTGTGTTACCGAGCCAACTGATGAAATCGACCGTGGCCTCCGAGACGATGAATTCTTTCAACGGTACACATAATGTCTTAGTTTGACCAAACCATACCCTAAGGGTTTTGCAATGTGTGCCCAATTGAGGGTTATTTGTCAATGTCCTGTGAAGACGAGATGTTGAAGTTCCCCCTTTATCGTTCAAGTCCATGAGAACCACCTGGTTGAGTTCGTCTACAACATTCGGAACTAGGTGGAGTTCGGAATATAATTTCGGCATCAATGTGTCTCTGAACCGTTGGCACGTTTCTGATAGCCATGCTGTTGTCTGGAGTCGGTGCTTGAATTTGTCCCCGGGGTAGCTATCTGCGCTGATAACTAGGTCTAGGATAGATGAAAGAATTTCCTGGGGGAGCGATAAGATCGGAAAATGGGATTGGTTCGCCTTTAACCCAATGGTCGTGGCCATGGTGAGTTGAATGAAACTGGTGGTGGAGATGTTGGGGCTAGAATTGAGAGGTTTGAATCGTTCCTGGTGCCTAAGCGGGGTAAATGTAAGATGACACCAAGGCAGCGTACTTTTCTCAAGTATTATGAAGAGCTCTTATTCCATCTTTCAAAGATTTTACCAGTTATGTCATTTACTGCTATCATCGTCAAGGTTAATATTCATCCTAGAGTTCACATTAATAATATGCATCGCTATCTCCAAAGTGTGCCTCTTCAATCCACCCCTCACGTCCAATCCATACGTTCCTCCCTACTTTCCTCCTCAAGTTCCGCTATACGTGCTTCAAAGTCTTCCCTCGAGATAGCCGGCTCATCATAGCGAACGCGTATCCCTAACCTCTTCGAATTCATATCAACACTTTCCAGGGCATCCCATGGATAATCACTATTTTCATCCAACAGGTCATACCAGTTACTACAATCCACGGCAACAAAGATAGTCTTCAGCTTCTGCTGTTGTTGGGCGGCAAGTTCCACCATTTCAAGCACCCATTTATAATGGTCGACCCCAAACAGGTCATAATAGCCAGCTAACGAAACCTGCCACTCAAAGAATCTCAGATGCGGAGCGAGGATGCGGGGGATGTCGCGAATATTAAATCCCGTCAATGTAGCAGGTAAACTTAGGCGTTCCAGCATGGTAAACCCTGTCAAGTCGAGAATCTCGATGTTGTGGTCCACCATTAGACCATAGAGGTTCAGTTCTCGCAAGTTGGCCATTTGGGTTTCAAGAATAGGCTGCAGGCTCCCCCAGTGCCACACGTCATCTTCGAGCTGGGACTCGCTGGGGCGGACTGACAAGGTATGAAGCTCCTTTGGCCATCTTACCAGAACCTCAAGCGCTTTGGGTGGTAGGTCGAAATGTTTAAACTCCAGCTTTTGCAGGGGCGCAGTACCAGGGAGTTCCTGCATAACATGTCAACAAGAATCAACATTGGGATCATGTGTCCTAACCCGTAACTCATCATTCCACCCTTCATCCTCACCGCAAGATGCAACCTCGTCCATAATCAATGTTGAAAGGCTCTGACATTCACCAACATCACGAATGCCTTCCAGTACGTCATGCAGCAAGATGCCATCACCACCCATGGTGAGCGTCGTCAGTCCTGGAAAACTCTTGAGTGCATTGTGGATGATTGCAATTACATGGTCATTAAACCCGATATAGTTTGTATCGTCAATCCCATCAATCACCAAATGCCTCGTGTTGCAAAGCCAGCCTCTGACAGCAAATAGCGACTCCGGGATGATGGGATATGCGAAAGTGCTCCACAGCGATGTTGGCTGATCAAGGGTTATCCTCAGGGTTTTGCAATGCCGTCCCAATTCCGGGTTGTCTCTCAATATCTCGTGGACACGCGACATTGATTTTCTTAAAACTTCGTTTTGCTGAATGGCCACTTTGGGGGCATGATAAATGTGGAAAACGGAATATATTTCGGGTATTAATATGTTTCTGATGTACCGGTTTGTGTTTGAAAGCCGTACTGCTGTTCTAGGACAAGCATTTAGGTCGAAGGTGTCGTCACACTCCATGTCAATAACTCGATGTAGGATATTGGAGAGAATCTCATTAGGGAGCCGTAAGATTGGGCAATCCGACCTGTTGACCTTGGGTCTCATGATACTAGATGTGGTAGCCATAGTGACTAGAGTGAAACTAGTAGTTGATGGTGTTGTGAAGATGCTAGTACTAGAATGTTAAAGTTTTTGAATTGTTCCTAGCGCCTAAGCGGGGTAAAAGCAAGCTGACGATTAGACAAGCGACAACACGTGTTTTGCACAAAACTGGATACGTACTTCCAAAAACAAAGTATCCCTGCACCAATATGCATGCAAACAGTCAGAGCAGCCATTGGGGAATCATGGTTGTTAATTTGAAAAGGTAATATCATTAAGTCGTGATATGGCTACATAGAATAGAATTATATAACAAGGTATCGAACCATATCCATCATTATACAAGCTCAGTACTTGAAAGTGATTAATCTCATTTAGCCAGCCTGGTAAACAGCCAGAGCAGCAACGTGAGGGTTGAGCATAGTAAGGTTGTAAGGCGTAACATAAACATCCGAATCCGTCAAAGCGAGGAACATAGTGCTGTTGATAGCAGGGTCGCCCATCCAGGTGGAAACGTTGGGCTGGATAGTGTAGGCGGTGCGATCCTCGAGGCTGATGTTCTGGAGAGGAGAGTAGGTAACGTTGAGTTGGGATACCCATGCGGCGAACTTGGGCTCCTTGACGTTGGTGGAGGTGATGTAGCTGTTGTTGGGTCCAACGGCTTGGCCTGGGGCGTCCCAGTTGAGGAAGACCTGACGGCCGGGGTAGGAGAGAGGAATGCTGCGGTTGTTAGTGATAGCAGCGGGGCAATCGAGAGTCTTGTCGGTGGCATTGACACAGAGCTCATCCTCCTTGATATCAGCAGTGGACAAAGTGTTGGCGTATCCACCAGTGGTCTCGTTCCAGACATTAGACCCATTGATACGGGCAGGGTTGGGCTGGTTGAGAATGTTCAAAGAAGGGAAGTTCTGCCACACAAGACGAGTCTGATCGGCAGGACAGCTAGAGATGTACGGAGCAAGCAAAGTCCAAGCCCAGCTCTGGGGAATACCAGGAGTGTGCCACTCAGGCATAGCAAAGTTACCACCAAACTGGCGGAAAATCATCTGCTGACGCGCCTCAATAGTAATACTCTGAAGCAACAACTGAGCAGCAGGACCAGAGTTGAGATGAGGCAGGAATCCGTAAACACCAGACTCTCCCCAGCGGGTGAGCTTCTGGTTGAAGTCGATGAACTCGGGGACGTTGGAAACGGGGTAGTTGTACGTGCACTGCTTGGGAGCTTGGGGACCGAGCATGTTGCTGATAACAGTAGCATGGCCAATTTCTTGCTGCGCCATGTACTCGATCAAGAAACGGTCCTCGGCGCCGATGCCGTAGGCGTCGAATTCCTCCTTGGAGAAAGTAGCGAGACCCCAGCGGAAAAGGTCGAGCTCGATCCACTCCTGGTACAGCGCGAGAGCGAGGGACTGGTAGTCAAAGTCACTCTGAACACGGTACACAGGTGCGGAACCGTTGGTGCCGACACCGCCATCGGGGGTGTAAGGCGCAGGCTGGGGAGCGTTCAGCTTGCCATTGGCAGGGTAATCATAAGAGCCTGGTGGTGGAGGCTTGGGCGCCACGGCGGATGCGAGAACGGTAGTCGAGATAGCACCGGTGGTAGTGGGTGTACCGGTGTAAGGACCGTGAGAAGTGACATCAGAGTACGGTCTGATTGGTGCTGCGACGCCTGATGAAGAGACTGTTGTTTGAGCCTCTGAAACGACGGGCACGGCGGCGGAAGTGCCAGCGAGAGCGAGCAGAGCTACGCTTCGCAAGAAGGAGTTTGTCGACATGGTAATTGATGAAGATTGATGTCTACTGCAGAAGAGAGATCTAATGCAGGACCATCTCGGGCATTTTATTTACTTTCGAGATCTGACCTAGAAGACTGTGGATATGCGCAATCACTATAAAAGAGTATCCACTATGATGCGTACTACAGAAAATTATCAATCACTCCGTCATGCATAGCGAGATCGGCATCTCGTAATGATGCCGTCAAGCAAGACAATATTTCAGTGCTGCAGCTACATAAGATTGATGATTCCAAAGTTCAAAAAAGTCAATGACATTATGACTCGGCTAACAGTACGGAAGTCTGGGAATAAAAGCTGCAAGGTGGTATCACCGGCGGGGAGTGGAGAAGAACTAGTCCTCTTATGACGGTTTGATCCGAGCAACTTCGTTGTCGTACTTGTGACTCTATGATGGCGTAATTTTTGTTCAATGTTCTGGGGGACAAACGGCAATTGAGTTCAACAGCCCGGGAAACAGATTTCATTCCTTGTACTGTTACCGCAATACAGTACAACGGAATAACCCTGCAAATAATTGTGGTTCAATTCTTGATTTTCCGTCACAGCGACCGGAGTCTTTCACCCGCCACCACGGAGCATCCAATTAGACACGACGGAACAGAGGTACAAGTGCGATTATGTTTCTCGATTTCCGATCGATTACATGTTTTTAAGCTTTTTCTCATTACATAAACCCGCATTGTACAGTACCCGGGGTACACTAAGATTTGTGCGACACATGTTTGCGTGGCGAACTGTCAGCTTCGACCTATCATCATGAATGGACCTGTCCGCGCCGGAGCTAAGGGCCCGGAGTAAGACAGCTTCGTAGCTAAAGCGAATGAGAAGCTGCGTGTTACGATTGATGGTCTATGAGTGGTCAATTGGCTAAGTATGATTGAGCTATCACGAGTGAGCTTGTCTGAAGCTTGTCATTTATTGCGCTGTTGTGCGTCAAGAAATGTGATGAATGCTGAGCCACATCTCTCATTTCATCGTCATGATAGCTCACGATATGTACAGAAGGGTCGTCGGCCGGGACATAAGTAATTATATATGATGGATGCAATTAACCCATGGAATTCCTCCAATTGATCAACTAAACCATCTCTGCACAATGTCTTCCATCCGCGCAATTCTCACGCCTCAGCTTCGAGCAGCAATCAAGCCTCGGACATTCCGTCTTCAACAGAATCCAGTCCGCTTTCAAATCGCAGCCATGTCCGCTATTTCCGACGCCATCACCAAGGACCACCGTGAATTGAGGGAGTACTATAATGAAGTAGTCAACTCATCCGACCTTGATCATCAGCAGAGATTCGGAAATCAATTCGTTTGGGAACTAGCCAGACATTCTATCGGCGAGGAATTAGTTGTCTATCCCGCTATGGAGAAGTACATGGGTGATAGAGGAAAGAAGCTCGCCGACGACGATCGTCAAGAACATCACGAAGTAAACCAATCCCCCCACAACCCTAATCTCACTAACATCCGCAGGTCAAGGAACATCTCAAGGTCTTCCAGAACCTCAGCTCCGATGACCCAGACTACGTCCCCAAGCTGAAGAAGATCTGGAGCTTGCTAGAGACGCACATCGACGAGGAAGAAAAGCGAGATCTACCAGCTCTTGAACAGGCGCTCAAGTCGCGTGGCCGAGAGAGTGAGACGTTGGCTTCACAATTCTCCAAGACGAAGCGGTTTGTGCCTACGCGAAGTCATCCTAGTGCTGGAGAGCATCCACCTTTTGAGACGGTTATGGGACTTATGGCTGCGCCGATTGATAAGCTTGCCGATATGTTCCGCAAGTTTCCTGATAAGAGAGACCTTCATGATGAGAGAGACATTCCTGATGAGGAAGACCTTCCTAATGTGAGAGACTTTCCTGATGGGAGAGACCTTCCTGATGGGAGAGACCGAGGCCTTCCTAATAAGAGTAAGAGAAAGCTGTAGATTGGGGCTATGAAGGTTATGACATGGATTTTGTAATTCAATTGAAGATTTACATAAACTTTTGAAATTGTGCATACCTTACTCTTGGTGCCTGTCGCGTTGTTCACCCTTGCGTCGCGTCTGTGTCTTGATTTCGTAAATCTTATCGCTTATCGTAGCTGTTATCAGTGACGTCATCCTCGATAAGACAGCTACCCTAGAATTCTAATTCCATTAACTTTTTGAGAAATTGCCGTTGTATTTCAAGGCCTTCACCAAGCTTTAAACAATCCTAAGTGACCTCTTGAGCTTAATTGACAGTTTCTACTCCGGCGTCACTCATTTGATTAATTGTCTTAGTGTTGGGTGGTTGAACCAGCTGAATGAAACTTGTATTTTTCACGTCAATCCCGATGCCCGATACTGTCAGCATGAAACACGATTTACCTCGTTTTCACCGTCTGGTTCAACTTACACTGTTGAAAACTCAAATAGTCAACAATGAAAAACTGTCTCTTATCATCTTCTGGCAGATTCCCATCTCTTCATTCGAGGAACATAGTCTTCACAACATTACTTATCGCTTATCGCTTATCACTCATCGTTAATTGCTTATCTTATCCTATCTTATCGATAGATCGACGAAGGCCGTCTGTAACCGAAGTCGTCTTTGGATCGAGCAACCCCCACGCTCGCTTGTAAGATTAAGTAAACCTCATTGTGTCTATGTTGGCTGATATTGCAAAAGTATCTTGGTGAAGTCTTAGCGACTCGTAGCTTTTACGCCCATTCGAGATTTTCCAGGCAAGGTACATCTTAGCCTCGATCAGAGAGGTGAGGAGACATTGACGTCATTCAAAGCATTGTCCTTCAGCATATCGCAGTCCTTCAAATCACAAAATATCAATTAAAAAACGTAGTCACTCATGACATGTGAAAATTGTCTGTATTTCTCTTACAAATAGTTCTCGAGATACAGTCATCTGTCAAGCCGTTATCGCTCACAAAGCTAAAAGGGTAGCGCAGGGTTAATCCGATGCGGGGTCAATAAACTCCAAACTTTTACGTTACCATAACAAAACCACCACTACCCGCCTCTTCAATCCCTCACTCTCATCAACACATCACATCGCCAAAATGACTCCCTCTCTACAAGACGCAAAGATCACCTTCCTCGGCGGAGGCAACATGGCCGCCGCCATCATCGGCGGCCTCCTCGCCAAAAACATCAACAAGCAAAACATCTACGTCTCAGAACCCTGGGACGTGAACCGCAACAAAATGGCCGACCTCGGCGTCCGCACCACCGCTGATAACAAAGAAGCTGCCGCCGACGCTGACGTTGTCATTCTTGCTGTGAAGCCCCAGGTTGCCAAGGGTGTTTGTGAGGAGCTTAGCGCTGCTTGGGCTTCGCGCGATAGTCTTCCTGTTGTTATTTCTATTGCTGCGGGTATCACCCTGGCTAGTATTGCCCAGTGGTTCAAGGGTGATGGAAGCAAGGCGCCGCATATTGTGAGGGTTATGCCCAACACTCCTGCGTTGGTTGGCGAGGGTGCTTCTGGATTGTATGCTGCTGAGGATGTTACTTCTGCGGAGAAGGATTTGACTTCTGCTCTGTTGGGTAGTGTGAGCAAGGCTACTGAGTGGGTTGACAAGGAGGAGCTTCTCGACGTCGTCACTGGAATTTCTGGTAAGTCTGGACCTCATTCACATGTGAACACCAGCTAATAAGTCATCAGGTTCCGGCCCTGCTTACTTCTTCGCTTTCGTCGAGCATCTCATCTCCAGCGGCATCGGCCTCGGACTCTCCGAAGAGCAAGCTACCCGTCTCGCAACACAGACCTGCCTCGGCGCTGGTAAGATGCTGGTCGAGTCATCCGATGAGCCTTCCCAGCTTCGAAAGAACGTCACCAGCCCTAACGGTACTACTCATGCTGCGCTGGTCAGCTTTGAGAACTCTGGATTGAAGGAGATTGTTGACAAGGCTGTCAAGGCTGCTGCTGATCGTGCTAAGGAGCTCGGAAAGAACTAGACGTGCAGGTTGAGGATGGCAGAGAGAACAAAATAGTAAAAGTTTCCACAGAATCTCAGTTCGTGCATGTTTGCTGGTTTTTGTTTACAGTGCCTTTTCTTTTTCTCGAATTCCCGTGGGGCCTTGATAGGTCTTAAAATCCTTTACGATTCTTGCCTTATAATTTTAGCATAACTAATCCTTCTGTCTGTAACCTTTTTCTAGACACAAGTGCATACAGCCGGTCATTTTGTACCAGAACTCTTAAGTTGAAAAGTCTCCCACACTAATGCAGGCGGCTTTTTCACTGCAATTGTAGCCCAACCCAAGGATTTACGGCTCCTAAACCGAAAATGGATTATGTTGCAGGTTGCTTTTTTCACTGCAATTTTAACCCCACCCAGGGGCTGACGGCCCCCAAATCAAGACCAAGAGCAGGGCGACAGGGCCAATTTCCTGACTGGACAGAATAACCAGAAATAGTTCAAGATCTGGGAGGGTGTTAAAATTGCAGTGAAAGTCAGCGTGAGCCATACAGGCTAGCTTTTACTTGCAGGTTGTAAGTTACATTGCATATCGCTAATGGTCATGTGATAGCTGAGCCGTGATAATGGGTCGAGACAAATCGTCCAATTGGATAGAATGATTAAAGAATAAGCAATTGATGATCAGGGAGGGAGTTAAACTTGCAGTGAAATTCGTGAGGCCAACTTCCACCACACAAACCACACGAGGCTGTCATATATTGGTGATCCGAAATTAAGCCCATTCGTTCATTATATTTCCACCAGGTTGAAGTGCCCCAGCCTCGTATAGCCATATCTCAAACTCATTACATACTCCATCGCTCATCTCTCGTCAACTAGATACAGAGAACGCCCAGAATGGTACCAATCTACCACAAGAAAACTGCAAGAAGCGGCAGAGCAAGCAAGAGTAGCTCGCCGACCTTTTGAGTCTTTCCAGCGACGTTGGTGTCGACGCTGGTGGCTGATGGTGATGCTGCATCTCCGCTTCCTGAACCTGAGCCTGAGCCAGAGTCAGAACCGGAGCCGGAGTCAGAACCACCCCCGCTGCTGCTGTCACCTGAATCGCTTCCACTTCCACCTCCGCTACCTCCGGACCCACCATCTGAGTCACCGCCGTCTGATCCCCCATCACCATTGTCATCACCAGATCCGGAATCTCCCTCATCATCCTTACCACCACCACTGCCACTTCCCTTGTCGCTGTCACCATCATCACCACCCTTACCCTTATCACCACTACCACCGCCATTTCCTCCACCGCCACCACTCTTCTTATCCATTGCAACCCTAATATTAGCATCCTCAATAGTAAGTTCAGTCGGTTTCTCCCCACACTCCTGCAAAACCCTAATCTTCTGATTCTTAGCATTCTCAAACGGATCACTCTCAATATCCTCCGTATCACCACCCGTAGAAACAAGCTCCTTATCATAAACAGTATTCTCATCAACCAACATCTTGAGTCGCGAACCGGTCTTG
This sequence comes from Fusarium scirpi, assembly GCA_004367495.1. Classification (NCBI taxonomy): domain Eukaryota; kingdom Fungi; phylum Ascomycota; class Sordariomycetes; order Hypocreales; family Nectriaceae; genus Fusarium; species Fusarium scirpi. Next base: position 76,519 of record QHHJ01000197.1, on the reverse strand, counting down.
CCGCCCTTGGAACCGGGCTGATCGATCTTTACGGAGAGGAGGACGCGGATCTTTTCGCCGATGGGGATGTTTTCGACTTCGCCGCCCGTAGGTGCGATTTCGCAGTTTGCTTTACCGTTGGGAGGGGGTTTAAGAAGGCTGGTGGATCAGTATTGATACACAAATGGGGATGGGGGACTTACACTTCTTGCTTGCCATCGGCTGCCCTCTTGAACTCGGCGTAGTCACCAAGAACGGTGTCTTCTTCAAGATCGACGGGGACTTCGTATGCCTCTGTTGGACCGGGCTTGGATCCTGTCACCGTGGTGAAGCCTTCTTTACCGGTTGCTGAGGCCTTGGGTGGTGTAACACCGGTTCCTGCGGGAGGAGGTTTTGGGTTAGAGTCTGGTTCATCGGTCTCTTTGGGTTCTTCCTTGGTAGGTTTGGCTGTTTCTGGAGCATTCCCTCCATCTGTCTCGTCTGGTGAATCGGGCGCATATGCCTGATCGTCCGTCTCGGCTGGTTCGGGTGGGGAGGTTGGAGCGTCTGTACCTTTGTCCTCTTCATCATTGTCGGCCTTGTCTGACGCTACGACGGTAGGTTCTGCATCATCAGTGGCAGTCGGTCCATCGTCACCGCCGGTAGGGCTTGGTGCCACGATTCCGGCTCTGGAGTTTGTCGCCTGGTCTAATGGAGAGTCAGTGGCAGGTTCATCGGGGGATTCAGTAACAGGTTCCGTGGCAGGTTCCGTGGCAGGTTCCGTGGCAGGTTCAGTGGCAGGCTCAGTGGCAAGCTCAGTGGCAGGCTCAGTGGCAGGTTCATCAAGGGTCTCAACGGCCGGATCAGCGGGTGTCACGGTGGGTTCATCTGGAGTATCAGCGGTTGAGTCACTGGGTGTCACGGTAGGAAGTAAAGCCGGTGGATTGGAGGCCTCAGGAGTAGAAACCGACTCATCGCCAGTTCCCGTTGGTCCGGGTATAGCCTCTTCCGGCACGGAGTTCATGGTATCACTTGGAATCGGTTCAGTCACGGTTGGTTCCTCACCATTTGTGTCTGTGGGTTCCGAGGCACTGGGCTCGGGCTCGGCACCTGTTCCGGAAGGCTCTGGCTCGGCATCGGTCGCGGATGGGACAGGTTCGGCATCGGCATCGGTAGGTTCAGGGTCGGTGGGTTCAGGGTCGGTGGGAGCGGGCGTGTCGTCTGTAAGAGAAGGTTGCTCGTCAGTAGGGGCCGGGGGATCGACGGTTTCCGGTATCTCGGTAGGATCCGTGGGAGGTTCGACCGGGATGGACTCGTCGGCAGGAGGAGCTCGGTTACCATCTCCTGCGGAAGGTTGAGGGTCATCGGGAGGTGGTTCAACTCCATCATCGTCATTTCCGCCGTTGTCATCACCATTTGTTGGAGCATCGATTGAAGTGTTAGCAATTGATATGATCAGACTCATTCGTTACTCACCAACTGGTGGTGTTGTAGGCACAGGAGCAGGTGCATCTCCTCCGGTCTCCACGGGAGGATCAACAGCAGGAGGATCAGCTACAGTCGCAACAGCATCTCCGCCTCCAGGTGCGGCTTCTGTTTGACCAAGACCTCTCTCAATGAGAAGGCCTAGAACGAGGCCCTTTAACAAACGCATAGTGACTAAGAGGTTGTATGTAAAAGTGTATGAGCGTGAAGAAAGAGTTGCAGTTATGATGATTCAGCTACCAATACTGATACCGTTATTCTTTTATACAGCAAGCTCTCAGGAATGATTGTCCCCCCTCTTAGCATCTAGACCGTCCATGGCGCTGTTGTTTACATGCAGACATTCAGCCATACTGCGCTAGTGATCGGAGCTGAAAAGTGCACATTCCCATCATCCAATGCCCTTCGAAACAACTCAGCCTTATGGGGCATTGGCGAAGCCTAATCCAGCCAGGCCAGACAGATATGGGATAGATTAGGCGAGATCTCGACGCCATAAATCATGCTTCTCCATCCCTTGGGCATTCTTTTGCTATTCAGAGTAGGTATTTACCGCAATTAGACATTTCTATTGTTGTGAAACTTTATCTTGATCATTCCCGGGAAGACACGGACATCCGAATGAGGCCTAGATCACGCCACGCTGAAATGCTTAAATACAAGGTTAAACAGGCCTCCAAGCACTGACCTCGAGCCTCACGATTTTACGCAAAGACATTACTCTCCGCTTCTCCACTCAAGAGGTTCTATTCGTCCTGCATCAGCCACATTTGTCTTGAAAAGCCTCACCTTCCGTCGCAAGACGGAGAGGGCTTATTTACAGACACAAATCCGTCTTTGGCATGCGGCGCTTGTTTTGGGCTACGGAATATGCCCTGGCTATGTCACGAGAGAGTTTGTATTGTCCAGCGTAAGGCGGGTTTTGTGTGGCTGTGATTAAGCCACAAGGAAATGACACCAGTGCAGGAACGGGAATTTCTGGTTACTGCTTCCAGGTCTGCGATGAGGTCATTGTCCCATCTCAGGCCGGTGCTTGTGTAGTGACAGCCGTTAGCGTAGTGCTCGGCAATTCGCAGGTCGTCTAGCCGACTTGAGCGGTGTAGGGCTCGCACCCTTCAAGTAGGCGAGTGGGGTTCTTGTACAATTGAGTCGTTGTTCCTGGAGAACTTAAGCCATCCAGCCTCATTGCCTGTGATGCATAGACAAAAGCCCATCCACCCATCAGGTGGGAGGTTTGGCGGTTTTACAGATCGACAGGAGATGATATCCAAGGTCAACATCCTCATTCAGAATGCAGTAGACCCCGCGACGTCGGTAATTGACACAAACGAGCTTGGCATTGACGATCCCCCACTCGGTGCTCGGCACATCATAAGCTTCAGCTGCACTGAAAGAACGTTAAGCAATATGTTTAGTAATATATTAATTACTACTAGCCTGCCCGCCATAGTCATACATAAGACAGTTCATTATAGTACATTATCATCCAAGAACCAAGCGAACCGCGAACCAAACAGAAGCTGGGTTCGTACCCCAAGAAATCCATCAAGATTGCAACGTCTTTCCCAGGCAGAGATAGTAATCTCCATATCGGTTGCCAGTCGTGCTTTGAGATTCGGAGAGCCTCTCAGTCAGCATCTCTCATGAGGTGGTCAAGGACGTGTAGATTAAGCCTTCTCGGCCTCGGCCTCTCGCTTGGCACCAGGTCCGATGGGGGTGAGGACCTTGACAGGAGCAGCCTTAGTGCCGGCAGTAATGCCGAGCCCAGCAAGCAGCGCAGAAAGGCCAGCGAGGTTGTCTGAGTCGACATCAACCAAATCGTTAACAGCCTCGACCTTCAGTTGTCTCTTCTCCTTGGCACCGGGGCCAATAGGGGTGAGGACCTTGACAGGTTTGGCGGTAACGCCGAGCCCACGAAGGAGTTCAGAAAGGCCAGCAAGCTTGTCCGAGTCAATGTTGACCAGATCATTGACAGCCTGAACCTCAAGCTGTCTCTTCGCCTTCGCACCAGGCAGGCTCGGACCAGACAGGCCAGGGCCAATAGGTGTAAGGACCTTGACAGGCTTAGCGGTAATGCCGAGCCCACGAAGGAGCTCAGAAAGACCAGGGAGCTTGTCCGAGTCAATGTTGACGAGATCGTTGACAGCCTGAACCTCAAGTTGAGGGGTAGGGGCTGCGGATGCACCGATGGCCAGGGCTGCGACGAGGAAGGAGAAGTGCATGTTGAAAGGTGTTGTTGAGATGTTTTTGAGATAGGATTGGGCTGTAGGATTGAAGATTGGGTTGAAAGCTGAGCGTTGTAATTGTAAGCTGATGATTGTTGAGCTGTGTGATGATGAGTCTCTTCTGGCAGGAAGATATCGAGATATTTATACATGAATTGTGTGGCAAGTGTTGAGAGCATGAAGCACATACTGACTCACAAGTTGACAGCATGAAGATCGTATTGACTCAGAGAGTCGTTGTTCATGATCTCGGCGCCTTAACGAGCCGAATTGATCAGCGAACCCTGATTTTCCTTGGAAGGTCACCGAAACTGACTGTATCTCTATGAGGGATATGTGCCACAGTCATCATCAACACCTTGGCACAGGAGCTATAGCTGCAGGAAACTCGACGGTGGTGAAAGGCAAGTATCGTGCCAATGCTCAATGACGATGTCTTAGGTTTGTTCCAACCGGAGGTGCATGTTGTAAGCAGTTGTGGGTATAATGCAAGCTATCGTGGGGGGCAAAAACCTCTAAAGGTTTTCTTGATCGTCGACGTGCAGAAGACGATGTCCAACCAAAGTTGGAAACAGCAAGTTGGAAGTATGATCTAAGGGTCCTATGGAGACGTCACGAAGGAAAGCAAACTAATAACGACATCGTCAAGGTAGTGGCCAAATAAAGGGCGGAATAGTTTACATCAAAATTCACTTGTTTTCTACCTAAATCCTTCCGCTGTTTTTCTTGACACTAGGAGAGGAGAGTTGAAGCTACAGCTTAGATGATGTCGATCGTTCCTGCAGTATCCTTAAAAGCGTAATTCCAACATGTCTTGCATGTGCAAGCTTGAAGATATTTACAAGAGTGGAAACAATATCTGAAACTATTCTGCAGTGCCGTTAACCATCCACGGATGTGATCCGGGTAGATGGAGCTAAGAGGAGATCTGCATCGTTACACAAAGGGCGTTAGACTCCGAACAAAGTCGGCTGGTAGGTGGGTCGAAGATTAATCCGTAAACCAATCCTCACTCTGAGAAACAGACACTGTCTGCTTCTTTTGTTTCTGTCCACCACCCACCGGGATTTATAACATCCCGACGATGAAGATCTCCGGACAAGCGAGATCTTGGGTTTAAGCTATTGCCACATGCCGGAATGATCGACGCCTATTCTCTCTACCGGGCAGTTGGCACGATTGCCGAGTTTGTTGTTATCAGCGGCTTGATCTAACCATGCATGTCTGTGAGCAAATGATTGGTATCTACTTGAACTGCCTAATGACTGTGGATAGCTGAGAGAGCTTGAGCTTGATGATCAGTGCCAAGAAGGAGAGACAATTGGGTTTGGGGACACGGACGATCAGTACGAGCCGAACCAGTCCCAACGGTAGATTTCTCCATGTGAATGTCTGAGCGCAACTTCCCCTCACCGTCCATGGCGACTTGGTTTAGGACCCTGATCAACCGGATACATACAATTGCGATATGATTGACAACGGGGTCATCTCAACTCCTTTAGACTAGGCCTTGTTTGCTTCGGCTTTGGTCTGGATGGCTTCAATTTACATCAAACATTGAAAATGTCATCAGCCGCGACGGTGAGCTCATATGTCCCTCTTTGGAAAACACCTCAAGCTTAGCGTAACCACCGATTTCCGTTTGTAAGCCAAGAGTAATGTAAGCTTGCTTAGTTAGTACGCACCAGCGAGTAGTTGAGTGACCAAAACTGGCCAAGGTTTGGTGGCTTTTCTCACAGGCTGATGACGATAGCTGCAGATCTACCGAGAGAGTTAGTGTGAAGTCGTTTCTAAGCTTGGAGGTGGAAAGGGACCAACTAAACCAGTTGCTTAGTAGATAAGCCAGTGTTTAGCTTTCGCTAACAGAAAGCCACAGAAAAGAGGAGAGAAACTCAACAGTTGGAGAATTATGATGCCATACTTGCGGCATCTTACATGAAACTGCCAAGAAAGGACAAATAAGGTAATTCAAGAATTTCTGTAGAGTAACAATGCTGCATTGCGTAGAGGGCGGTTTCTGGTCAACATCATATTCAAGCCTCATTTTCACAGCTCATTGCCAAGAGGGACTGTTGAAACCTTATTCAAGGCGGCTTCGTCCGGTCTTTATCGATAACGGAGACGAGAAGTAGTACCGGGCGGCACCAAAGCCGGCAAGCACTTTTGTAGGCTAATCCACGAGTCAATGAGGACTTTTTGAGGGAAGGCTTGGTTGTATTTAGCCTAGTTCTGAGAGGCTAGCTAGTAGGGAATTGATCAACGGATTCCTCGATCGGCCCGAGGCGCCCATTCCCAGACTAATCCCGTCGAGAGTCTGATCCCGTCGGGAAGTTCCCGGTCAGCTGAGCCACGGGAAGCGGCACACCAAATACTTGATAGAAAGGTTGGGTATGTAACTCGTGCTAAGTGTGGTGGACTTAATCTGTCACCACCGAGTCAGCATGGTGTAGGAGCTTTTGCTATGTAGGGTTGCATCTACGTACCTACGTGAGTAACGGCAACCTTCATTTGATCCCTCTCTTCTTTGGGAGCAGCTATACAAGGTTTTTCGAGATGCAGTTCTTAAAGGCATACAGAAACCACCAGCTTTGGGGGCGACATCAGAATCATTGGGCCACAGTAATCTACTTGAGTTCGCGTAACAACAGTGTATGGAGAGTTCTACCAGACCTTGTTGAATATCCATGACAGTTACTAAATTTCTATGCATGTACGGGGGATGTAAATACAATTTTGTTGAGTACGCCTTTGCGGATTACCTTTGCGGATCTATCATTGCAAGCTTAGATAGATAGTAAGGAGACAAAGGTGAACCATAGACAAGCGCGATAGGGACTCCTCCTAAATCCGATCTATTCCATTAGCCAGGACGTGCTAGACTGTCACTCCCTCATAGGGCCAAAGAAGGTGGGGAGGTAGAGGAAGAATGGTTCCTGCTATCTTATCTCCTTGAGCCCCCGGCTGTGTATTACCCTCCTTGTGTTGATTTGAACTGTACGACCTAAAAACTGACCTTCAAAAAGCTCAAATAGTGTATTACCCGCACCTCCTTCTCGCTGCCTAGTTATTAGATTTTAGAAATAATGTGAAATACTTTCTCTCAGCATCAATAACTGGGAGGTAAAATATTGTAAGATCGAGATGCGGGTAATACGTAGCCGGGGGCTCAAGGACGTTATACCGGGTAAGTGTTATATCCGTATAAACGCGAAATGTTAGGGCGATGTGCTTTTGTGGGGTATTGATTGACTGGAGCTGAAGAAAGGGTCAGGGCGGCCGACAAAGGTGGGTTGCTGATGGGGTAGATCTTCATCTCGTTACCCATCAGCTCATCCGCTAGTTTAGAGCACCACCGAGAATGCTCGTACTATAATACAGGAGGATATAGTTTAGGCGAAGTTCACCCTGAAGCTATCGGGAATTACACTGAGTCAATGACCCTTTTGCAAAGGTCTTTGACTTTTGAAGATAACATAGCCATCCATAGAGGATGGTCGCACAGACGTGGGTAAACGACAACTCAGTTCAGATCGCGGATTTTGAACCTTGCACTACTGTCTGCAGAAGACCAGTCTCTGGCGAATCCAGCCCTCCTTATCTATCAGCACCTCGGGAAATAATCAAGAGCTGCATGTATTGCAGACTGAAATATTTTGCAATCAGCAGAGGCGAATATGCCAATAAAAATACTGTCATCCAACAGTAACCAAGACCCACATTGTAGGTAGCTGATGGGAGTTGCAACTGGTTGTATGCAGACTCCAATTTGGGAACAAACAAGAAAGTTGCAGTCTCGTTAAATTGTAGTTTCTACCTGCGTAATCTCGATCTGTTTCTAGGATGATATTATGCTCTGATATTTACTTGTTTGTCGTTTTCATTGCTTGGATCGAGCAGGCACTATCCTATAGTGAGGTTCTAGATGTCGTGCGATATCGCATGTCCGCACGTGTCCTTGACTATAACTTCGCTATCTCAATATACTGTCTAGTTGCAATGTCTCCATAGCCTTTTGATGGTACCGGACTCGAGTAAGGCACAGACTATAGATATAGCTAAAATGGCCCAAGGTACGGGGATCGTACGATAATCCACTTGCATCTAGACCTTAGCTGACAGCCAGTCAGCCGCAGTTTCATCCGGCCGGCAGTCAGTTCAACTGCGATTTATGTTTCATCAGCGGATTACTGGAGATGTAGCATTTGGTTGTGAATCGCAATCGAATCAGGCGAAAAAGAGGCTATTCAGACATCGTGTACGTTTGTGTCATTAACTAAAAGATAATATATCTATGCTGGGTATCACTCTATACTGCATTCTTATTATTATTCTCATTCATAAACCGTGTCATCTCCACAAGCTCAGCTGTGCTAGATGATGCATCCCCCGTAACTCGCGGTCCTCCATTGTACAAGGCGTTTTCGGCCTGGTTCGATGTGATGTTTGGTGACTTTGAGTGCAATCTCGATGAAATTGAGCTGTGTCCATGCGAGGGATGGGAGCGGTTGGAGCTGTCGAGGCGAGGGAAGGTCTTGACGATGAGGAGTCGGAGATCGGGCATGCAGGCGCACCAGATGGCAACGTTGATCTCGATGACCGACCAGTAACATGTGTTGAAGAAGTCCCAGGTTGGGTTATTGGATCTTCCAAAGGCGATGAGGAACTGTAGTCTGATGATGGACACGACACTAACGAAGGTACCAACAAGGAACATCAGAGAAACAGCCAGCTTCCTCTGCCACTTCATCTGAAGGCGCAGTAGTTGGAAGACCGGGATTGCAAGCACCCAAAAGTCCATAGCGATGGAGACGCCAGCAAGAGCCCAGGCTAAGGGGTTGGTGCCAATGCAGTGACCCTCATGTTCCTTATCCCAACCAGTCCAGAAGTAGCTGACAGGTTGACATTGCGTGATAGCCAGGATAACGAAGGCGACCATGCTGAGAGCGTTCAATGCGATTGTTCCCCATATTAATCGTTGGACTGATTGAACTGGGAAGATTCGGAGGTAGAAGAGTAGGACGCAGATTTTGGTGAGGAAGACGTCGGTCGCGTAGAAGGTTTGGCCGATGTAGATGTACTAGACTCGTTGTTAGGAAACTGTCAACGCGATGCAAGGAAGGTGTCTTACCTTGAGGAACTCGGTGATGCCGTATGCGCCGACGAGGTATGCATCTCTGCCAAATCCATTTCCGGAAACTGGTGATCGTAAGTACGGGTATCGAGGGTTGATGATGAGAGTACGTACGGCCGAAGACACAACTGATGGTGTTGCCAATACTAGTTACCAAGCAGACCACGATAAGGTAATCATCCAACCGTAGCGATCTTTCGTATCTGAGTTTTTGGAAGATTCGAGCGGAAACGGCAATCACAGTGATTGCCGACATAATAATGTTGAGAATGTCGAACTTTTTGTGTATGTCGCGGACGGGAAACTCGCAGGCCGTGGCGGTAATATTGAGTGCATCTGCATGGGTCAGCGACGATGTACATAGTAATGATGATGGACAGTACTCACACAATGCCTCTCTAGGCATGCACTTGCTCATCACACAGCTCGCGGCATCTGTCTGAAGATTCGAATCGGCGCAGAGACACTCGATGTCAATACCGCATGTCGAGTTCGCTGCCAATTCCAGTAGACAGCTCCCCTAAAAACACCAAAGTCAGCCACTGCCAAGACCAAAATTTGCTTTTTTCCAACGTACCGCACACTCGGGAATTTGGGCGAGAAAGGCTGAGACATCGACACCTAGCGACCGGCCAACTAGACACGACCACACGACCAACAACCACGACAAATGCATTGTCTTGTCTCTTTAGACAACAGTGATTAGCATTGTTGATGATGGGAAACAGGGTTTAAGAAATATGACAGATCGTGCAGGTCTTGGTTATTTAAAATGGCCACCCGGCTCGGGCCAGCTCCTGCAATCTTGAACGCTGAAGAACTCCCTGCCCCCTCCCCGCAAGTATTATCATGCGACCTCCACAATACGACCAATGATTTACGATTCAAGTCATTTTAGGGCAAAGACTAGCCGGGGATCGCCGCATGGGCTGAAGGTTGGGCCCTTTGTTGATTGGGTACGTGGCGCTTCTGCTGCAGAGCTTGCTCACCCTGAGCTTCGATAGCCGCGAAAATCATCATGCCGATGACGACTCCACCTCTTGAATTGACCACTAGCAACTCGTTAAAACCTCCTTAAGCTCCAAGCTAGATCGCTAGAGTGGAGTCGCTGTCAAAGCGTGTAGAGCACCAAACGAGTCATGGAAGTTGATCTCGCCGAACTGCCTGATGAGAGTTCCCAGCCAGCCTACCAGTCAAGCCCTGATATTAATGGCTTGTCTTAGCAGACCCAAAAACGTGGGAACTGCCAAGGATACAGTTTTCCAGAAGAAAAGGATTGATTCACTCAAATAGGAATAGTTCCCATCACCGCCATGCTTAGTTCCCAGCCACGTTTTGCGAACGAAACCGAACGCGAGATACAGTACTGTTTTGCCGCGGTATCACGTAAATGGCTTGAACAGATTCTTTTCGGCTGAACTCTTCCCAATCTGTCAGATGTATCCCGGTTCCCGGTTCCTGGTGTTTTACTATTCTCCTTGAAACAACGTTGTACTGATCTGTGCTGTGCTGCAGATATTAAAAGAACAGCGATTGATCCGTGCAGGGCTGAAGAACAGTTGATCCGAGAGTCTTTTCCACTTTCAGCCATATTTAACACGAGATGTTTCATAACCCCGGCTAACTTCGTAACATCACATCAGCCCTACGTTTCAATGTTTGGCTGGGCAGTTTGATGCCTCCAAAAGGTAAACAACACACGGGAAATGAACAATTTTACAAAATTCTTTAGTTTTGAGGCTCTGTCAATAGCTTCGTGGATCCAGGGCTAAAGCGTCGATCATGAGATCACCCAAATGCTTGCCCTGACTCTTGCGCATTCCACGCTGCGTTAACAAACCGCTTTGTGGCCGAAGAGGGCGGGTAACGGGCCGCGCTTGGCGCAAAGACATTTTTCTAATAACATGTCCGTCGGTTTTTTACTGTACTCTCAACACTAAGGTGCGGCTAAGTGGATATTAGTTTATTAAATCGTCTGAACAACACTAGGACGTTATTCCTGAATAGGCGACAAGCCGTTTGTGGACTCGAGCAATGGCCACGTTTCCTGGAGCTGCTCCGTCGTTCCAATGAAGACCCTAGAAAAGGTTCCCCGGGGCAGGAAGATTGTTTCCGTGGTGAGATGCGGATATGGTGATCGACCGGAAGCTTATCGGGAATGTTTCAAGGGACCTCAACATAAACCCATCAGGCTGAGCCCTACATTTAGCTCAATCGTTGCGCAATGGGATCTGCAGTTGTCATCTTGGCAGTACATGATCTGCAGACTGATGATATAGTTGGGGTTATGCACAGATCAAAAATGGAGACACTGGGCTCGGAGGACTTGATATCCGAGGATGTTTCGAGTGTATTAACATAACGGCCGTATATATCAGAAACAATGTTTGTTGTATAATACACTAAGGTTAATGAAATGCCGCGGCACAGCGTAATCTGGCTCATGCCGGCTTGGCAGCCCCTAACGGTCGGGAAGTGAAATTGCCATGCTGTCCATTGATGGGATTCTCGTCACACAGTTAGAACGCAAGATAGTAAGACAACATCGCCAATCGAGCGGTGACAACCATGGGAGAGAATTGTTAAAAGGTCTAAGTTACTAAGAAGAGACATATCTACAATATGATACCAAAGTCACAGAGATATCTAGGTCAGTAAGAAAAGAATAAAGAAAGGAGGAGAGAAAATGGTAAGCTGCAGGGTAGCGCGAGACCGATAAGATAAGTCGCGATAACCACGATAAGGATAGCAGACAATCTCAACTTTCTTAGTGTCATGCACACAGCCAATAGCTGACAGTTGCGAGGCGCTCGTAGCGGGTCGACTCGGATAGCGGTTACGATAACAACTGATAAGATAAGCGAGTAATCATATCCTTATCGTGGAAGAACGCTGAAAGTGATAAGCTGGAACGCTGGGAGGTATAGACCCAGAAAATCTCACTTTATGTTTTGCTGCTAGCCGATTCGCTACATATGATTCCTTCAAAATATGAGATGTCGGTGACGGCGGAAAGGATGTACAATGTAGCGAAATTTAAACTTTGCAAACCCTGCGACCTGGAATCCTTCGACCTGAACTCAAATGTAAGACGAAGCGTGTCATGAAGTTGCACTTCTGAAGCCTTATTTCAATTCCCTTGCACTTCCCCGCTTCCTTCAGCGCAACGTTGAACCCAACCCAGTAATGTCTAAGACATGCTGACCACCTTTCTAGGGTTCATTGGTTGGCGCCCGAGTCGCCAAGATGTTGATCGACACAGGCTGTGGTGAGGCTGATTCGAGGATGGAACTGCCGAAGGGGGGCATTCAAAGGCATTCCATCCTGCCGAGTTACCGAGAACTTTATTGTAAAAGGAATTGCCACGCGACATGGCTGGTGGACCGGCATGAAGAGGTTGTGAGTCCTGTTGAAAGAAAAAGAAAAAAGTGATTACAGTTACATAATAGTCAACAGTGAGGAATGTTGTGTTAACATAACGGCTAGTGTGATGAGAAAAAGCCGATATGTGGACGTTACAAGCGCCTCATGATCGCTTGTATCGGCAATGGCGTTCGCCGCTTCCATTTCAAATCAGAAGCATTCCAAACCATCCAGGGCCGCGCTCAACCCAGTTTCCAGTCACGTGTACAACCTGATATTGAACGACCACCTCAGTCTCGACTCGTTAACAGACTTGTCTGGGCTCTTGATGTACAAGAAGCCAAATACGATACGACCATTCACGGGGCATGCATCTTGAGTCTTCTCCGTCATGTAGGCGCTTGTTGTTGATGCTTCCGTTCAATTATCAGTGGCCGCCATTGAGGCTGCAAGGCGAACGGGGTGTAAGAATGAGGCGTCGTCTTTGCACATCGACGCGATTTCGACGTTGAGAAAACCTTTAATGACGGGCGGTAACGCGATTGATAACGTGACAGCCATATGGATAATTAACACTTGCAATGTAAGCTCACTAGTCCCAAGCCCGTGCGGAACTGACAAATAACGTTCAGAAATTCATCGAGTTTCAACAAAATTCGCGAGCAAGCCACGGCGAGGTCCTAGCACATCTTCTACACGAAACGAACCTAAACAGCATTGACGCCACGTTGTTACAGCACCTGTTTAGAATGATGGTAAGGACCGCCCTAAATCACTCAAGTCATACTGATAATATCAGGTCTTTGAGAGTGTTGGAAATCCCAAGATTCATCCTGAGTATTGAGTTGCAGACTGCTGCGGATGTTGCGTTTTATTTGAGGGATACTAAGAGGTATGTTTATCAGATCAGATGTACTTATGAGATGATTCTGGCGGATCATCCTGTTTTGCTTGCCATTGTTGGGAGCGTCACGAGGGATGCTGGACAGTCTGCTACGCTTCAAGCACATCGGATATCGATGAAGTTCCAACTCGCGTTCGGGTTGTTGATTGCAATGGGCTGTACGCTTAATAGGATACTGCGGATCTACGATGGGGAGGTGGTACAGCTTGTCACGACATACCATCTATTCCGCGATGATACAATTGTTCTAGCGGAGAGTTTGGAGAAGTATCGGCCTGGTACTTCTGCGTTCATGCCTGTCGTTCTTATGTGTGCTTGGCCTGCTTCGACGGATGGATATCGATTGGAGGAGGTTAAAAGGTGGTAGGTTATTTATCGGAGCGATCACGTTACGGATAATTATACGGAGTCGAGGAGGAATATCAAGGAGACTTATGAGGGTATTGAGGAGAGGCATCTGATGAGAGACAAGGTAGTTGAGGAGAGGAGGGAAGGGTTTAGTCCTTGGAAGGAAAGATTCAACCCAGAGATGAGGGTTGCACGATATTGTGAAGAACCGAGTATGGGCATGGACGATATGAATGAACAATGTAAAATGGGATAGTCACTTCGTTGACACACGATCATAGTCACGGTAGATTGGGACGATCCAAGTATGGGTATAGTTATCATGTATTAAGTGTGAGAAGAAGGTCAAGTACGATATCGTTTCTGTATCGTATATCCTACGATCAGGTGGATGAAGCAGTCATAGCCTCAAGATCAGCAGAAGTTCATGTAGCCGAAGCCGTCTGAGGAGCAGTAGCAGCAAGCTTATCACGACGTATCATTTTTAGCTGAAAATATCTTGTCATACACTCGAACTGTGGTGATTTTGCACATGATGTCCCTTATAGCACAAACGTGATTTCCACTCAAGACGGAAATCAGCTAAGCTAACATAGGCCGAAGTATCCTCGTAGCTCTAGTAACTAGTTGCACACGATCATGTAGCTTCCATAAAACTTGTCGCCACTGAGACAGGCCTCAGTAGACATATCGTGGCGATCCATAGTACAAACAAGGTCGCTATAAGTCTCAACTGTTATTAAGTTAGCCACTATCAATTAGACAAAACATGACGAAAATGCATACGTATACACCCCTCACTAAGATGCTTGGTCCAGATGGACTTGACGGGCTTGTCCGAGGGAAACTTCGTGCACTTGAATGGATCCTTGACGAAAACTCTAATGCAGCCGGTAATCTCGGCACGTGTGCAGCTCTCTTTATCAAAGATGTGAATCTCAGCGATGTCTCCAGAGGGAGGGGTAGCTTGGGGAGCAGCCTGAGCAAAGACGGCCAGAACGGAGGCGATCATGAGGATAGAGGACTGCATGGTTATGAGTTTGAGTTGAGAAAAGAAGTTCCTGAGAGAACTGAGTTGATTTAGATGTTGAAGTGAGGTAAGAAGCTTGTCAAGGAGTTGATTGTAGAGATAGGGACAATCAACTCTAAACGGGGTTTGGCGTTATACTTATATGCTTAGACATGTTCTCCGACGGCGGTTTCTATTTTTGAATTGTCCGCTGATTGTGATGATCATCTCACCTTTCGTGTTTGAAAGATGCTTACGGTGGCGTGTCTCGAAGAGATGCCTGTCGATCATTTCGTGACCAAGACCACCTTCTCAAATTCAATCATGCTTATCAAGAGATAATATTGTAAGCCAGCGGTGAAGAATTAAATATAGCATTTAATGACGTTGAACGACGATAATAGATGCTTTATGGTCTCGTATAACAGGTCGATCAGTGGAACGTAGCAGAATCAATACATCTTGAGTCCATATGACTGAAGATCATGCCCACGCTGGCATAATCGTTTGATCAGCGACGCTTCCTTGTTTTCTCTCTTATTCTATCAGCCTCAAGTAAGTAAATATATAGAAAGAACCTAACATATCCACAAAGATGAAAACCTCCTATTGGCCATGCAGCACTCAGATCGGAACTATTTATGTCAAATTCAACGCAACGCTAAGACCGATGTTGGGTAAACGTTCCCGACAAGGCACACTAACCACCAATTGACAAAAATGTCTATGGAAGGCCTGAGCACAGGATTATCAACGAAGCTGTTGGGGCTGAGGTGAGGCTCATACAATAGCTATTTATGCACAAAGCGGTCATGAAAACCTGTCAAATGACGAAGCCTGGATATCATTCAGAAGACGTCAATTTCAAAGCATAGGGGACCAGGTGCCGTCTTGCAAATTTGAGCGGACGGCAAAGTGATATTGGTGCAAGGTATATATCTCAAAAGATGATTAATCATCCCGCTCGAGCCACTGATAGCATGCTTCATAAAGCTCGCGAAGTCGCGGTTCGACCGAACAGAAGCGATCAGCCATAGTTCTGTCGACACAACGAAAGAATTTAATGAGAGAAACAACGGTGAAGTCGGCATACGTCGCTTCACATAGCATCGTCAGTAACATTCAAGATCATAAACATGGGCCTGACTTACGATGCTGGCCAAGAAGATAAGGCCCTGGAGTCTGGGCAAGCGACTCCCCAATATCGAGGCACATGGCATCAAGATGGTTCCAGAGATGTTGACTAACATGTTCGGTGTAATACAAATCAAGACTCATACCGAATCGCTTTGCTCGTGTGGCCGAATAGTACTCCCCACTTGACTCAGTAAGAATCTTGGGCAATAAATGAGCCCAAAGTGGTCGGCTAGCTATAAGAAGCTTTTCTGCCAGCTGCTCGACTTTGGCGGACTCTTTGGCTTCCAGTCCAAGTGGCGGAAGACCGTAACACTTCTCTAAAGCTTCAGCTATGGCACGTGACCCCATTATGCCTCTCGTGGTTTCACCCTCTCGAAGCAGGATACAGGGTATGGTATGCGGGCTCAATGGTGGTCTATTGGGTTCAACACTTGAAGAAGAATCAGACAGGTACCTGCTAGTATGGACACACCAAGAACTTACTGGGGCAGCATGTTTGTGCTAAGATTAGAGAATTGAAGCCATTCGGTGGAGTAAGGCAGTGCCTTGTAATTCAGGGCCAGGCGTACTGATCTCTCATATTTAGTGTCATAAGGTTGAAATTGGGTATGATCTGCCTTACCTTTCCACACATTCGGAGACCACGACTTGCGTGCTATACTTGGAATGTCAAACAGTGTTATTTTTAGCTGCTGCGATGTCATGATTACTTTTGAGCTTCTCAATCGACATCCGCAATCGAAGTACTATAAAAGTGACGCTTTTTAATAGAAGCCTTGCTGATGGGACCCTTGTTGCTTGTATATCTGACTTATCCTGGTTGGTAGGTAGTCGACCACCAGACCAAGTGGGGCTCTCGGGCAAGTTTATGTCATTTCCATAGAAGAATCTCCGACCGCCCAAATTGTCACTCCTTCAACCCCGTCTTACGCCAATTTCTCTTGCAAGCACTGCCTCTCTTCGACGGCATTTATCTCCTGTTAGTTGCCTATTACAGCAATAATTTATCAACATTCTCCGACTTATCATTGAAACCTTTTCTATTGAACTCGCCAAGCCAAGACGACCTCACCGACGTTGCAGCTAGCTCCTCATCACAATGACCCCAAATTCCTATAGTTCAAACGAGTCAGCCAGTGTAGGAAAGCCCATTGCCGAGATTTTATGTCAAATAGCCCGCATGACCTAACCCGGGCGCAGGAACGTCGAGCACGTAATAGGGCGGCACAGAAGAAGCATCGGCAGAAGAAACAAGTGACCGACGAGACCCGATGGCACCGAATAACACATCTTGAAGGGATAATTGAGCGAATGAGCACTGTCGTGGTAGACCTTACGGACCGTTTACTACAGCATGATATTGTGCAGGAGCACCCAGGCATGATGTCCACTATTCAAGGCGCCATAACGGATATTCTTAGATTGGCCAATGAGGCTGGCGATCCGATGGAAGGCGCTAAAGTCCGTAAAGCTCGGGGAAGACATATTGAGAGCAGGACTATCTCTCCGAAACAGGGAGACGTTGCGTCTGCTGAGCCACTTCCCGATATCACTATTACACGAACCTCTTATAGCCCGGCGGTTGAATCAGGTCACCATGACATCGTCATTGATCCAGCCCTTACACAAATCCCCCCTATGCAAGAGCCTCTAACTGCATTGGTTGAAGATGCAGAAACACCTTTACCATTAGCCCCGACGTTGTATTCCCAGGGAGATTACACCGCATGTACAATCCCGCAAGAGCTTGGGCCTATATTATGGAGCTCCTCTCATCCATCTTTATCCCCTAACTCATTCATTTCTCGTCTCACCTACACATGCTTTAACGTTGGTTGTCTTGTTCTCAGCAAGTCCATCGAAGCACCGATTCCTTTATCCGAAGAATATCGCATGTTCGGGTCTACACTTCGTTATCGCGACAGAGATGAGATGATCTTTAGAATGAAATGGCTTCTAGGTCCTGGCACCAATGAGCTGCAACTATTGGCGGAACTACCTTGGGGAGGAAGATGGTGGGATCAAGAATTTTCATCCACTGAACTTTGTTACTACGCAACGAGTGCTGCGATGATTGATTCATCTGCGCCCCGATTCCTTAGTGCTGTTGGTGTTGAGAAGCAGCTTATGGCACTCGGCGCCCGCCTCGTGAACAAGGAGACGATAGAGCTGGACTCGAGTGGGCTGGCTATACTGTCAGAAACTCGACAGGAGCCTACGTGTGCGCAACCGGATAGTTGGAGTTTTGTCAATCTTTTCCCGTCAGAAACCTCACGGCCGACGACATATCCTCCAAGAGTGCTGGTCAGTGTCAATTCGTTGATACGAAATTTGTCGCAGATAGCTGTATGTTTAATGAAGGGGCCTGGATTCCCAAGGCAGGCATTGAGGAAAGCCATTGAGGCATCTGTCGTTACAAGGAGCAACAGTACAGGAAGACAAGGCGTGGCCTGCGCAGGCAGATCATGGTGTTAAGACTACCAAACCAATATTTAAGCAAAACCACGTAATTGAACCGGGTGTCCAATTTGGAGTATCATCCAACTAGCTCTTATTTAATCATTTTGCATCTGCCTCCAGGTAAATCTTACGATAAATGATAGGATTAGGACTATGGAATTTAAAAAGACTATCGGATATCAAGCATAAATTGCGCATTTTGAAACAACACCCAAGAACACTGATCACGCAAGTTCATATCTCTGGGTACCGGGAAGCTCAGCAGCAACCAATTTAGTTGTACCATCCATAATCTCAACAGGCTCTGTCGATCTCCTCGCGTCTTTAGGACTGCGAGGTTTATATGTTGGAGCAGAGACACCCTTATCGTACCAGTCATTGTTCGTCGTGGTGGCCGATGAACTTGTTGCTGCATTCTTTCTCTTCCTGGACCTCCATATAAAATAAGCTGCCAAGGATCCGGCAACCACGATGACACCCAATACGACGCCTATCGCAATACCAGTTATTGCGCCAGATGATAATCCTTTGTGACTCGATAATTCGGAGACTGAATCGGCAGTTGACGCGGGTCTTTCGGATGATGTAGAGGAAGGGTTCTATGACGGTATTAATAAAATGAAACAGTATCATTGGAGAGATTCCCAAAGTTTACTTACTTCTGAGGCGGTCGTGCTATAAGCAATATCGTCCACCTTTGAGGCACTCGTCATTAGCCAATGCTGTGCACTCTGATAAGGTCTGTCGTCGACATCAGGGCTCATAAACACTGATCCGCTGGGCATACAGTCCATATGATATCCAGTCCCATTGTGCACGTTGATGAGCCGATAACTACTGTTTGACTTGAACTCGAAAATATCCCATTGTTGTGTCTCGTGATTTGTAGCGTTGCGCAAGCAAGGGCGTGTTTGCGTGTCTTTTTCATCGACATCGCTATGAAGGCAGACAGAGAGTTGTACATCCGGTCCGGTTTGCGAATATCGAAGCATATATCGTCCGGGCGTTGATTTTGTTGGTTGCTGATGGCAGAAGTTTTAGTCGTTTTGAGAAGTCAAGTAATGGCGACTAGCTCACAAATTGCCAGAATGCAGAGACATTCCCGTCATCTGTATTGACCGGCCATACATGAAGGTTATCGTCCTTCACTTTTGGGTCCTGGTTAATCTGTAGAATCGATCGCCAGTTCGTTTTGTAGTCTTTGTCAACGTACTGTTCCGTGACATGATACCAAACGTTGGGGTTGAGCTCAGTGGCTGGTACAGGATCTGACATGGTTGAGAATGTTTTGATATAATCGTAAGCTCGAAAAGATTTCGTAGAAACGATACGGAGGGTAGGCCCTTTGTGCGAGTGTTATACAATTGATAGGGAAATTAGATGGCTGACCTCTCCTACATGGCAGATTGGAGTCTGTGCGTCGGCCAGTTTGACATAAAAATGTCCGATCTCTAATTTCACGACTAAGTCAAGATATCACTAGCAATAGTTGCGTGGCGGTGGAGGAGTAAAGTGGAGGCTCGGCTTATTCCCATAACCCCGTTCGGGCTTTTTTCGACCGAAGAGGATGGTTTAACAGCGAGAAAATGTCAGTCTGGTCGATGTCTCATTTTCATATTGCACTTATGGCAATATGGTCCTAGTTTACGTCAGTCCGTTTAAGCGGATGTAATAGTGGATAACATGGTGGTCATTGGAAAGATCGGAAAGGAAGATCTGAAAGGAAGATTTTAGATGGAATGGTGGTGACTACTCCAGAACTATATTGACTGTGCCTTCTCAAACGCATCGAACTGCGTAAGATTGTTGCTATGGTGAGATTGATAGATGTAACTGCTCAGTATCCATAGCAAACCACTTTTCCAGATCCTCAGGGCCTGCGGATATGAACATGCAAGTAACCGTTTCCATAAGCAGTATTTTCTCCCTGAACTGTTCCACCTCGAGTGCACTTGTCCATGATACGTCCAGCAGCGCGGGCAACATTTCCACTGGTAGCGATTAGTGCAAGGCTCACTGTCCTAGGAGCAGATATATCTTACCAGGGAGAAGAAGTTCCTCCCTCCGTGATTAGCCTCCCACTAACACCTTGGATGGTGGCGAGGCCGTGGCGACAGAAAGAGCTTCGGCCACCCGCTCCAACGCCACAGCGCTGATTAGGACGACGAGCGAGGAAGTCGATGCACCAGACAGCGTCGGCGACCTTTGCTTGTCAGATATCACTAGCAATACGTTGCCAACTTACCGAAGCACTGGTTCCAGCAACAGTGTTACAACGGAGCTCCCGCCTGTCCAAAGCGCCGTCGTCTAGTCAATGGTTTAGCCTTAATCAGTTGATACTCAGGTGTTCCACTCTTACTAATCGGAGTTTGGTTGATGGCTTTCTCGGAAGCCGCCTCGGGGCTTAGGTGGGTGCCATCGGGGTCGGCAATGATATCATTCGCCCATGACTCCAAGGAAAAGGTATCAGCAGCTCCTTTATCAGCTACTGGACCAGCAAGGGCACTGGCACCAAGGAGAATAAGGGTAGTAAAGGCGACCTTAAACATCGCGGCGGGGACTTCGATTCGAGCAATAACGTCTTTGTGCTGGTTTGTTTGTAATTGACCGTCATCAAATGGGTGAGAAGTGATGCATTTTTATAATAATTACATATCCAACCTCAACCCAGAATCTGGACCGACGCTTACATCTTATGCCGACGTAAAACTAGTCTAAAGCCCTTTTGCTGACTTGCATAATGTAATTCTTCAGCCTGTATGCTTCCACCACTTCACAAGGGTCGAGATAAACAAAGCTGATTCTGCACGCATTTATGCATGTGTCTACTGTATCGGGGCCAATCTTGTCATTTCAGACGGAATATTGGCATCGTAACTCGACTGTTGGCTTATGAATTGGTTTCAAGGAACAACGATTAGCCCTATTAGCCGAAACAGCCGATGGAAGCAAGGTCGCAGGGCAATTATCACTGATCATAAGCGGGAAGGTTTAGGTCAAGCGTCCCGACAGAGTAACCGAACCAAATGCTAGGGCCCGAAAGTTGACGTAATCTAGCCCGCTTTGTGCCGTTCTAGATTCACGGAACCCAGAGGATTCATTTTGTTCTATTAAAAAGTTGAGAACATGTAGATCCTAATGTCAAGGCGTATTTCACGATAGTCTTACCTAGGGGGCTATGCATGGGACTCCGGCTTATCCATACTATAGCACTGAGAAACAGCATATATAGATCCCGATTATATGCACAAGAGACCCCATTCCTTCTTATCATTGATCATTACTTGTCATCATAGATTCTTTCATCGTTTCTAAAGCCTTTTGTCAAGATGAAGTTCACCATGATCCTCACCACCTTCTGGGTCGCAGCTGTCACAGCTACACCGGCCGATAACGAATTGTTTGGTCGCAACGACTGCGGCAAAGGTGGAGCACCCTACACACGACGAACGAACAGCAAATGTGGCGCTGGGAACGGCGGGCATACATACTGTGGATGTGATCGAACTGGCATTGTAAGTACGCCGCTTTTGTTATTTGGTGGATTCAAAAGCTTTTACACCAAACAGGTCAAATGCGTCGACAATCATTGGAAAGAAATCAAGGATTGTCAAGCCCTTTCTGGTCATCAAAAGTGTTATGGTACTGGTACAGGTGCTCACTGTGGTGTTGTACTGACCCCCCCTCGAAATGGGGGTGGCCTGTGAGGTGGTTCACTGGATCTTTTCGGACAGAGTGTATCCATTGAAATCCTCTCCTTCACTTGGGAGCAGGAGGTGCAAACTGATCTATATTATCGGGGTGGAACGTCTGGAAGGATTGTTATATCATGAATTACTTGAAACTGCCATTTCTCCCCTGACTTTCTTTTCGGCATTTTGTAGATAGTTGAAGTTAATATCTACAGCTTCAATTTACATTCTTTATAAACAAATTGACATACAATCCTATCAGAATCTATCTATCTTCCACCGCCAAGGTAACCATAAATTATTCTTAAATTAGTTATTCAGGTTGAAACGCATGTAAAGGATTCTCCAATCCTGAAGTTCTCCCTGATCTGTATGTACCAAGATCTTAGCTGAGCTAATGATAGTGTTTGTCTTGATCAGTCTGGGGTATGATTGGCGAGTGAAACAATGCATGTGGATAAACAATCATTGGTATAGTTATTATATATTGAGGGTTGAAGAAAATCCCATCCCTGCTATCTTTTCCTATTCTAAATGCCTCAATTAGGTTGATGAGGCAGTTGTAGCCTCACCAGCAGCAGAAGTTCCCGTAGCAGAAGCCGTCTGGGGCGCAGTACCAGTAGCAGTACCACGACCGCTAGGCTGAGAACCACCACCACCACCTGAACCACCACCCTTCACAACCTGAGCCTGCACAATTTGTCCCGCCTTGTTGAAAACAATATTAACCAAAGCACTAAGCTCCGCGTACTCATAAGTTTTCTGTGTAAGACCATTCTTCAGCGACTTCTCCTCGCCGGTAAATGTCATGTTCTGCTTGTAATCTCCGATAATGGAATTGACAGCATCACCACCAGCCTTGGTAACCTGCTGAACAATGTTACCAAGGTTATCAATCAGGAAGTTCAGCTTGGTGTCGCCTTGGGTGATGCTGCCGAGAAGACCGTCTACCGCACCGATGACACCTTCTACGATGTCACCGACTGAATCGAGAAGGTTAATCAGAGCGGGGTTCAGATCCAGCGATGAGAGAGTGCGATTGACGATCTCAACGAGATGGCCTAGACGAACGACGAGTTCAAGCTCAGCTTCTACGTCGACAATAGTGATGTTGACTTTCTCGATGCCGACCTGGATACCGGCATTTAGCTGGACCAGCTTGGCGATGTCGGCGTTGAGGTTGATGTCTGCGTGGAGATTGTCGACGTCGAGCTCAATACGGCCGACGGAGAGTTCGGGGACTTTGAGATGGACATCGGGAGGACCTTGGGACGAGTTTTTGCCCGTCGAGCCGCCTCCAGATCCCGATCCTCCTGTGGGAGAAGCAGTACCAGTTTCGGTCTCAATGGGTGTTGAAGTTGGGTCAATTGAGATGCTTTCTGCGGTGGTGGCAGGCTCAGTAGAATCAGGTGTTTGAGCTTGTGCCAGCCCGAAGCTGACCAGCGGAGCCAGCAGAAGAATAGAAAAGCGCATGTTGACGATGGTCAATTGTCTGTATGAAGGAGTGTTGGTGATAATAAGACAGCGACAGCGACAGCGACGATGAAAATGTTTGGGGAGTCTTCTTTTCCTTTTGCTCAAGACAGTCCACAAAGCATAAGTGGAACCTAGCGCACTGCCCTTGCAATCTCCGCGTTGCAGAATACCGTCGGCCTTATGAGCTTATTCGGCGTTCTATATCGTCGGATATAATGTTACATTTAGCTAGACGAGACGAACAAAACCGGATTTTTATGTGACAAAGAAATTAGTGTTTTCTCTTATGGGGACTTTGAGGAGAAAAGATCGAGATTTTCACTCATGCATTGACGCAGGTACAAGGGGTTGTCGGAAAAACAACCCGTGTAGAGTCTGTGATAGGTCAGACTAGTTCCACTCGAGGAGATTTCCCCTGCATTAAGCATGGGGTAGCATGAAACCTGGGCTGATGGAATTCAGGGCCGGATCTTACTAGCCGGGTATTGATACCGTTTCAAGAGATAGGGTGGTATTCGTCTAATGCTAAATCAGCCAACACTGCGGGTTGATAGATACTGGAGGGTGATGTGCTTTTTTTCTTCGCCATCCCATCTCTGTCTTCATTCAGTCCCTCTTTTTCATCCTCACCTTACACTCCTTTCAAACAATCACAATGAGACATTTCACAGTACTTGGAGCTCTTGCTCTAGCCTCCTTCGCAGCCGCAAAGGCTAAAGGCGATGGCTACTACGGCTACAAACTCAACCGTCGCGGCGACGATGAATCCGCCATCTACGAGACAGAAAACACCAACAGCGGCGTCGCGCCTCTAAATGAAGAGCCAGACGTCTACCTCAACGCGAATGTCTCCGTTGGAGAAATCTCGATTGAAGTGCAGAACATCACTGCCAAAATCAACCTTGACGCAAAGGTTCTTAACCTGCTCAACTTCAACGCTGGTGTTGATCTCGGTATTGATCGAGTCAAGCTTGGTATTTACAATGTCACTGCCAAGGTTGAGCTTGAGGCGCGATTGGGAAATATTCTGCGCATGGTTGATGATGTTCTTGAGAGTATTGATCTGAACCCTATTATTGCGACACTTGGAGATGGTGTCAAGGATATTGTTGGTGAGGTTGGCGATGGTGTTGGCGACATCATCGGCGGAGGCAGCGGCGGCTCTGATGAAGACGCTGAAGCAAACGAGAAAAGAGATCTTACCATCCGTCTCGAGAACAACATTCTCTACTCAATGAACGACTTCTCCGGCTCAGCCCACACAAACCGTGTCCTCACCCAAGACGGTTTTCTCTACAACATCTACATCGACAACCAAGGCCGCGAGAAGAACCGCAAGGAAGTCGGATACTACGCCAAAGACATGAAGTTCACAGGCCACAACAGGACCGTTACCGTTGATGGAGGTGTCGAGTACGAGCTGCAGTACACATACTCGCCTTACCACGGTCTGAATGCTTATTGTAACATTTACACCGATCCTGCGGGCAAGGTTCTGAGGACTAAGATTGTGGCGGAGGCTGAGGGTGGTGGTGCTGCTACTATTGCTAATGAGGAGGAGGATTTGTAAGGGAGGTACAGTAGGTTTAATACAGTCATGAGTTTGAGTATAAATGAACGGTTCTTCATCTACACTATCAACGTTACCCATGTTACTCCATACTACACCCGCTGGAGCAAAATATTGCTATTACCCTTCGTTTCCGTATAAGTCAAATCCGACCTCCACCCGATACTATAAATCCTACAACTACCGTGAACCTGAAGAATAAACCCACAACCCTGCTTTGCGCACATAGCCGCACACTCCCTCGCATCTTTGGCAGGAACAGGATTCTTGACCATATCCCACTGCTTCAGCCTGGCAACCTGATTACATCGATGAAGAAACATGACACCACCGATCTTCTCACGTTTGCCATTGCTGCATTTGAATGGACCGGCGGTTTTCTTCTTACCTGTACATCGATTAACTTCATCCTGCAGAGAGGTGCTATCAGTGTTTACCTCTGCACTTTTTGAGATTGTCTTGGCATTTCTTGTTTTTGTCGCTGATGGCTTTCTTGTCCTTGTTGCATTTGCCTTTTGCCTTGTTACAGTTTCCTTTATCTGTGTTGCACTTGTTCTTATCCTTATTGCATTTGTCTTTGTCAGTGTTGCACTTGTTTTTGTCCTTCTCGCATTGTCCCTTTGCGGTTTCGCATGTTGCTTTGTCTTTGTGGCATTTATCCTTGTCGATGATACAAGCCTTTGTTTCGGCATCTTTCTTGCCAAGTGCAGTTTGACAGATGGTAAGGTTACTGCAACAGGTACCTTTCTTACAGACATCCAAGTCGTTGTTGCACTTAGTAAGTTGGTCTTGACAATTCTTCAGGTCACGCTTCGCCTTGGCCTGGTATGCCGCATCAATCGGGATCAAGGCTATGGCTGAAGGTTGAGGTGTGAGAAGTTTCTTCTCGCATCCTGCGGATGTCCAGTGAGAGACGACGCAGTTTTGATCATCTTTGCAGATCTTTGCGCAGGCGGGGATTGTCGAAGCCGAAATGGCGTTTTCTGGAATGATCACCTTGTTGCAGTGCACGCGAAATTCGCTGCCCTGGAAAGAGAGGACCTTGCCGTCTGATGAGGTTGATGGGTTTTTGCAGCAGGTATCGTATGTACCTGATGTTTCGCAAGATTGTGCGATGGTAAGGGTGAAAATTGATGCCAAGAAGGCTACATAGAGTATAAGGGAACGAAACATTATGTTTGATAATAGTGGATTTTAAGATGATTGATTTTGGTAGAGTAGATAGGATGGTATGTTCTGCTGGTCCATTTCGTTCAAGATTACATGTCAACTTATCATTCAATCGCTCTGCACTGACATGTAGTTCGGAATGTGGGGGAGGATCCAAACATCTGACGTCCGGCTATCGGCGATAGACCAGTTCCAATCAGCTCGCCACAAACTATGAGCGCTGATGCAAGGTCGATCATATCCAATAACAGAGACCGTAAGGTTACTCTGCAGAACTGCGGCCAAAATCGATATTATGCAGGTCTGGAAATCACGAGACTACTGATTTTTAAATCTGCAACCCAATCATGCATTGTTCGTGTGTGTCCGCTCCAGGGGTGGTGATTGGAGGTATGCATGGGAATAGTGGCTGGCTAGATGTGCGCGTACGGCTGTGAACAGACCTTGTAGACTCGCATCAGCCGATCACTCACATGCTCAATGTCGGAAAGGGACTTTGGTTGAAGGTGGATAATGAAGATCATGATAGTTGCAATAGGTCCAAGACATAGCTGAATAGGCGCGAATCAATTGCTCAGAGCAGGTTGGATACTCCCTGGATTCTCAGAGGTCAACTTACATGTCAATAAATATACTACTCCAGTAGAACTTGATGCCCACCAAATGCGATTAATTGTTGTCTCAAGTTTCATCCCTCTGATCACTCAATTCCTCACTTGAAATCACTATGGCAGTCTTTTCTTTTAGAGTCATTGCCCTAGCACTTCTGCTCACCTTGTGCTATGCCCAAGAAGCAATCCAGCAACCCCTCCAAGCCCAAGCAGAAGTCGCTCATCCCAAACAATGCGGCACAAACTGCAAGCAAATCTCCCTAGATGAGATAATGCCCTCCAAAGATTCAAAAGGCCAAATCAAATGCTGTCCTTCAGGAACATCCTTCAACGGCACAACCTGCATTACCAAATCCTCCACGAAGTCAATCTGCCCTCCTCACACTCATCTCAAAGATGGCGCCTGTGTCTCTGAGCAGAAGCCTACTTGTCCAAAAGGCACTGTCCTCAAGGATGAGAAATGCGTGTCTGCTACGGATCCTGCTTGTTTATCTGGTGCACATTTTGATGGGAAGGATTGTGTTTCTAAGAAACCTCCCTCTTGTGCGCCTGGATTCCAGTTTGGCAATGGCACTTGTATTTCTACTGAGCGACAAGTTTGTCCACAGGGATATACCGTCGTGGGGAACTTGTGCGAATCCAATATCCCGCCTTCTTGTCCCACTGGCGAGAAGCTAGAGGGCGGATCTTGCACGCATTCTCAATCTCCGTCTTGTCCCAGCGGCATGACATTGGAAGACGGTCTTTGCAAACAGAAGCAGAGTCCTCAGTGTCCAGCTGGATTTACTATCAACGGCCATAGCTGTGATCATAAAGAGAAACCGACTTGTCCCGCTGGATCCAAGTTCAGTGGACGAGTTTGCATATCTGATCAGAAACCGCAATGCAAAAGTGGTGAATTCGCTGCGGGAGTATGCAAGTCCCGCGAAACTCCAGGCTGTGTCTCGGGCGCAAAGATCATCGATGGAGCTTGTGCGATGGCATTTTCTTGTCCTTCTGGCTTGGAGAAAAAGAAGGACAAGAATACTGGCGCAGAACAATGCTGTCCGCCTGGCACAGAGTTTACGCGAAGCACGAACTTTTGTCATGCTCCTGCTGCGAAAGCCGAGCTTTGTCCTAAAGATACAAAGTGGAATGCTAGCACCAAGAACTGCAACTATACGCCTACTCCTGTGCAATGTGTCGCAGGGTTCAAATTCGACGGGCATAAGTGTGCGTTCTACAAACCGCCTGCATGTCCTACTGGCAGCGCTTATGAGCATGCGAAGGGAGTCTGCAAACTGCCAGAAACTCCAACTTGTGCTTCAGGCGCTTTCAATGGCAAAGACTGTGTCATTTCACAGCCGCCTAGCTGCCCTGGCCAGTCTACACTCTCCGGGAGCGTCTGCGTTGCGCATGCCCCTCCGACCTGTCCGGAGAAGACTGCTTTACAGGGAGGTTTCTGTATCAAAACGGTCGCCCCGACTTGTCCGCCAGGTGCAGTCTGCGCTGGGAATAATCTCTGCACAACAAAGAGCGTTCCCACCTGCGCGACAGACACACTTAAAGATGGCAAATGTATTTCCAGCGTCGGTCCAGCTTGTTCTGGCAACGCTGTGTTCAACGGGAAAGACTGCGTTTCGCAGAGTGCGCCCAAGTGCGAACCTAATTTCACTTTCAATGGAAAGGCTTGTATTTCTCATGGTCCGCCTACCTGTCCTCAAGGCGCGGTGTTTGATGGGAAAGCTTGTCTTCACAGCCAACTTCCTATCTGTCCAGAACATACGACTTTGCGGGGCAGCGACTGCGTGTCTCAGTCGCCTCCGAACTGTCCCGAGGGCTTCGTCTTTTCGCCCAAGGGCTGTGTTTCTGTGGAGACACCGGGTTGTCCTAAGAACACCACTCTTCAGGGCGAGAAATGTGTTTCGGACAAAGCGCCTGTCTGCATGGACAATCACAAACTCTACAACGGGAAGTGCATCGCCTTGAACGGTCCCATTTGCCCTCCTGGCAGTCATCTCCGTCCCGAAGGCTGTGTGACGATCACCAAGCCTTCATGCCCGCATGGAACAACTCTCAAGCACAACAAATGCGAATCCAACGCAAAACCGAAGTGTACTCTACCATTCGTCGTCTCGGGTGACAAGTGTGCATCTCCGGACCCGCCCAAGTGTCCAGCTGGTACCACCCTTGAACACGACAAGTGTAGTTTGACTGAGTCGGGTGCGTGCTACAATATGCAGTTCTGTCCTTCGTTATGAGATATGAGAGGGGGCGGATCCTATCCTAGATGGGGAAGCGCCGTGATGAAGGAGTATGAGTTAGATGGGGTGAGAGGAAGATATCGTGGCAGGGGGGAGGGTAGTATGTTTGTTAGGGGAGGGATGAGATACATGAGGAACTTGGCTATCTTTGACTTGTTGAATTAGGTTAATTTATTGGTTGCTTGTTCGAACCTCTCCTTGCCATCTATTCTGTATCTTGTGTTGTATCAGCACGGTTCGACGGAAATACGTGCTTCTCCTTCCCAATCAACAACAATCACAGTAGCATTATCCTCCTTCTTTGTTTGGAGCACTTGCTCAAGCAGCTACCGCTACCTATGTTCTGAGACAATTCTGACAAATGCTCTGTGGCCTCGATGGCTGGGCGAATCCTTCTGCAAGCATCATTCCCATCAGGCCATCCACTCCCAATGATCCTGCTGAATCTGTCCAAACTATCGGAATCATGCATATACAAAACTGCGTGAAGATCTCTGTGCCGGAGTTGGCGCCATGACCAAAACAGATCATTATGCCTGTGAGATTCAGCCGTCAGTGACTCCATTCAGCCGCTGCCAAGCCCATTGTGGACCATAGATACCGAAGTTCCCATTCAGCTATCATCTATACGAAGGGGTTTCCTTATTTAGGAAGGTGTGTTGACAGATTTCAAGCTGCATATGCATGGCTAGTTCCTTGTGGTCTGACAACATAAGTCCCCTAAATTGAGTTACATTGCATTGACGCGAAGTCTTCGCTGCGGCATATCACGCAGTATATGCTGGGAGGGTTACATTTTAAAATGTAATACTCTTTTTCAACTTCTTGGACTATTGTTTTGATCTACACGACAGCTTCGTCCTAGGGCCAATTTTAATTCATCATCACAACACATGCGTGACCGTTCAGCTCTGCAGTCGAACCTCTGCTTTCCCGAAGGAGACCTTCAGCCGGCCTCCAAACTTGCTGATCGTCGGTCATCATGCAACCCCGCTCCAGAGGCAGAAGAGTCATCAATATTGGCAATAATGCATGGGAGCCTGGCTGAATCTTTCGAAGATTGAGGTTAGCTGAGCTTACAGTTCATTACGCATGGCTCACTAACAGGTGATTCGGTTCCTCCAGAACACCCTCCTCATACTCTTTATCCTCTCATTCCCCTCATCCCCTTAAGGATTCAGTTTCTTACTATTCCCTTATATACACGGCCCTAGAAGTCAGTCAAAGCTTCCACAAAGCTATCCTACGCACATCACCATTAGCAAAACTATCTTTTTCTACGGAATTCAAGATGAAACTTACTTTACTGTTTTCTATCTTTATCCAGATCCTCCTCAGCCTCATCAATGCACAAGCCACAATCAAATGTCCAACCCTGGCCCCAAACCACCACATTTCTCCCATTCATTGCGAGAAAGCTGATGGCTCTGTGGTTGAAGTTGACAGTACCGACGCTTTCAACTGCAAACTGAGCTACATGGCTATTCGTCCCGGTACTATCATGCCCACTATGCACCGCGCACACACAGACCCTCTACATCACGAAGCTGAAGAGTGTCAACTTTGGGTTCTTCAGTTCAGTGACAGTGGTCTCGTTCAGCAGAGTTGCTGTGGTGCGGGCGTTGTTACTCGTCTTGTCGGGAAGAGAGAGGGTCATGCTGCGGAGGTTCCACCTGTGCACAATCCTCCTCCAGTGCAAGATCATGTCAAAGCACAGGAGCCGCTTGCAACGGAAGAGATTCATCAACCTGTTCAGCGTATGGTTCAGGCAGATCATGCTGAGGGTGATCATGCTGGGGGCGACCATGCCGGGGGCGACCATACCGCGGATCATGAGCATGAGGGCTATGATGAGCACGATGAGCACGATGAGCACGATGAGCATGAAGATCACACGGAATATCACGATCACGAGGAGGATCACGACCACGATCATGATGATTTTGATTATGGTGAACACCATGAGTAGGGTATTGGAATGATGAGGAACTGCGAGGGAACAGCTGTTAGGGGAGGATTCACGAGCGCTAGTATCGGAGGATGTAGAATTCCATACAATGTTATGTCATTCATATCTTGCATCTAACTCGAGTTACGTGAAGGATATAAATTCAAGGCCCAGGAGAAGCCTTCGCTCATGTTCTATATCGACAAGTCAAGTGGACTGCCTGTGATAACCAAATCTTCAAAATGCTCCAATGTGGCCCGCCGAACTCGGCCTAGAGAGTTAGCCGAGGCTGGAACGACTTCGTATTGAAGAGCTGCCTAGTCTTGGCAAAGTATATTCCGTCTACACAAGATATGCGATGTTGGCAGACGGTATGTGAAGGGCCTTGGTCCCACTATTGCTCGCTTACTCCTACCGTAACCTGCAAGCTAGAGTAGACAATTGTGTCGGATGCAGGGGCATTTGAGGGGCAAAAGCCAACGCTTGAGTTTATATCCACGCTGCGGCTGTTTTAAGGTCTGGACCTCAATGGTGAACTGTGGCTGAAGATAAGCTGAATGCCAGCCGTTGAACGCTAGACGGGGGACAGACAAGCGGGGATCAAGACATCAAGTTGGCAATTACACGATGTGAGCTGATCAATTTGAAGTCTTTCGTGGCAAGAACGTGGAGAAGGGACTGTAAAAAATAGAATTGATGGAGATAGAGCTTTCTTGGGATCCTCTCGGGGAGAGGAATTGTTCAAGGTTGCTTCAGCTTAAGACATTTACTTCTAAATATAGCAGTCGAACCCCGTCTTCCAGCGTTCCAGTTCAATTCTATGGAAGCTAAACACCTTGGCATAAAGTTAATTGCCGACGGAATGTGATCTTCAGCTCTCCACGTTTTCTCTCCGAGTATCAACAGCCCTTTTTCCCACCTTGAGGGTCATTGAAGCCACGGAAATTGCATCGAGTCTACAAAGTAAGACTCACTTGTAGAAATTCAAGAAAACACCGATCCACTGAAAGATTCCCTTAATATCTCAAGGTAATATTGCCGTGGACTAGCTGACTGTCCAATCACATAGCTAAGCTATTGCTGTCCGGATTTGGAAGTCGGCTAGGCGAGACGGATACCACGGCACGAGGCGCGAAGGTTAATTGTACCTGCCTTAAGGTACGATGGATAACGGCACGTGGACTGATCGACGCATTAGGATTAGTCCAAGGCCCTGAACGAGCTCTCGTCTGAGAATACTAACCTCATACTTGCTGAGCTGAAATAATACGAAGAGTTAATTGCTGGCGTAGGAGTTAGTTCGACGCCATGTTGAGGAGGGGCTCGTATCAAAGGTTCTTGATAGACCTCGGATCTGTCTCCAGACATGTATAAAATTGTAGCTACTCGCAGTTATTTCGATCAATTCAGAGCAGCATCTCTATCATCTTTCATTCTTCAAACAACACTACCGCACCTTTTCGCCAACATGAAGTTCAGCATCCTCGCCGCTCTCACCGCCATGGTCGGTAGCACGGCCGCCGCCAACCAGGCCATTGTCATCAACAACTGTCCCACCACCATCTACGTCCAGTCCTGGCCTTACAATGGAGGTCATCCAGGACCATTGGTGACTCTCAAGCCGGGAAGGAAGTTTGCCGAGAACATGCGATCTTCTGGCTCGGTCAGTCACACCCTTCCTTTCACTTCCATATTCTCTCTTCCATTCACTGCTAACACAATGGGCATCCTATAGACCGTGAAGATCGCCACCACCAGGTCTCTCTCGAAGCCTCTCTTCTTCGGATACTCTTCTAGCTCCAGCCCCAACTATGTCTACTGTAAGTCCGCACCTATCATGACTTCAAATCGTTTTACTAACCTTGCTCTCCAGATGAATTCAGCACCCAATTCGGTAACCCCTTCGCCAACAAACATAACATCCTGAGCCCTGGCAGTGGCTGCAAGAAGTTTGACTGCCGTGCTGGACAGGCTGGCTGCTACAGCACTCCTAACATGAAGAAGGTCTTTGGATGCCCTAGCCCTACTACTGTTACTGCTACTATTTGCGCGAAGTAATAGTGGTCATTGAATATTCATCTGTGCTTGCACTAGAGTTGGTGTTCAGGTTGCTGAGGACCATTTTCTGACACCAGCATATCGGCTGATGTTAATATGTGGGAGTAGATGAGGGCATTTGTTTAGACAGAAATAAATTACTATCGCATATTACTTTGCAATGATCAAGGCGCCGACCTTTTGATGTATTTGACGTGAAAAGCAAAGAAATATCTTGGCCGGCGTTGGTCTCTTGAAGTGAGGTGTCCTGCTGTCGAGGACTGTGGATAATAGTCTTCACAGAGTTGTTTGTAAAGACGGGTTACAGGTTGAAAAGTGCTATAGCTGCCCCAGGACGATAACTAAGAGCACGTGCAATGAGCAGACTATATAATTAAAGGTCTAGGAGGGACCTTCCAAAGCAAAAGGCCATCATAGGGGCTCAATAGCTTGACTGAACATATTCGTTCCCACCAGCAATAGACCAGTTATCATCACTACAATGAGACCTCCCGGCGGTATAGTCCACATTGTACTAGAAAATCGCATGCCCTTCAGTCACTATGGACTTCATCCTCCATAGATTGTTCGTCAGGTTGAACTCGGATAGAGCTAATACTAGCGTGGTCATCATATGGATCATTATCCATAGGAAATGCTTCTGTAAAGTTAAAAGCGCTATTGTCCCCGTCTTTATCGTTTAAGAACGAATCAAAATCAAAGTCATTCACAAAGGCAGTTGAGCTAAATGTATGAGCGATTTCCGATCCGCCTTCAAACAATGGCCCAGACGAGTTGTCCATTCCCATCATCCGGTTAGCATCAGGCAACGCGTCAGCTGACTCTTGAACGATGCCCAATCTTGCACCGTTTTCAAGAAGTAGCTTTCGGACCGCCGTTTCGCCGTTTCTTATGGCGAATTGCAATGGTGTCTCAAGGTCTTTATTCGTAGCGTTGATGTCTGTACCCTTTCTGATAAGAAATTCTACCACGGCAACATGACCGCCCATTGAGGCTAAGTGCAAAGGTGTATTTCCTGAGGCGTCTTTAATGTGGGTGGTAGTAGTGACAGAATGGAGACGTTGAACAATTGGAAGCGCCCCGGATGCACAAGCGGCATGGAGCGGCAGGGCTCCCTCCTCATGGCGGGCGTTTGGGTCAACTTTCCCTGACGATAGCAAGGCATCCAAGCAAGGTAAATGCGCTTCCTTGATGGCAACCTCGAGAGCACCGTCGAAGCAAGACGCATCAAGGGCTTCTGAGAGGTATGCTACAATTGTGACCATTCTTGCTCTGATAGCAACGAGCAGAAGGTGTTGTGAATGTTT
The DNA here is from genome assembly GCA_004367495.1 of Fusarium scirpi. Lineage (NCBI taxonomy): Eukaryota > Fungi > Ascomycota > Sordariomycetes > Hypocreales > Nectriaceae > Fusarium > Fusarium scirpi. The sequence goes on along the minus strand of QHHJ01000197.1, from coordinate 42,424 downwards.
CAGAGAAGCCGTGCGTAGCAGCTGGGCCATGATTGCCTGTGGTAATGGGTATAGCATAGCACAGGCAATCAATGTGCTGTCGTCAGCATAAATCTCTTTCAGTGAGGCGCTCTTGAGATTGCACAGAAACGTAACAATTTCCAGGTCCCGGTTCGCGACAGCTACATCCAATAGGTTTCCGGTCTGCACATTCCCAACATCAACCTTAACCTTCAAATTGACATCTGCTCCTATCTCTGTCAAGTATTGGACAATGTGTAAATGACCATTCTGTACTGCGAACTGTAAGAGGGATTTGCCCCCCTTTCTCCGATAGTCTGGGTGGATGCTAAATTCCTTCATCAAATTCTTCACCTTATTCAGGTCTCCCATTCGAACAGCTTTCACGATGTCGTTATGACTCGGTGTGTGCCGTTTCGGCGTGGGGAATAGTGAAGGTTCTTCTTTAGGATGCCATCTTCTAGCGTGGGTTTTGAGTTCAGTCTCTGTCCCAAACCCAACCTCGGCAGCATGGCATCCCTCATGTTCGCAGGTGAAGGGCAGCTCGTGTTGGTTGATATGGATCTGTTGCTCTTGTGCTTCTTCGAAACCACGGCTGAAAAACTCACACCATGGCTTGCGGCACTTGTACCGCCATGGTCCATAAAGGGCTAAAGCGGCTTCTTTTCGTTCGCATGGTTGATTAATAAGTACTTTGATTGCGTCTCTGACTGCAGCTGCTCGCATTTCGTAGATTCTCATGGAGTCCCAGTCCCGGAGGTTCTGTGGGATACCTTCAAGTTTTCTCTTTAGGCACAGAGTCTCCTTGGACGACTCATCGATAGATTGGATTTCTTTGATCTCTCCAGTGCCCGTTACATAGTGGCTAGCAGTTTGCAATACACTCCGGGCTAGCTCAGTATCCAGTTGCGAGTCGGCGAGAACCTGTTGAACATGTTTCCACCAGAACGCAACGGCGTAGTCATGGAAACCGTAATAGCCCTTGGAAGCATAATCTTGAATATCTAGCTTCGGCAGTCCGGACGCAAGTGGCCGCGATATCATATATTCTGTGCAGAAGAGAGCCATCTTGAGAGTTTCGATCTGTAGATCAATTTGCTTGTTTTGCACTAAATATCTATAGGTATTCTAGATCAGCTTCAAACATACTTTGTAGATTGACCAAGGGGCTTCAGGAATATTTAGATTGGGCGACCTACATTTTGGCTGTGGTGTGGACAAGATCGATAATCTCTTCCCCAGGCGATGATAATGACGGGTCAAGATAGCTGACGTCCACTAAAGAGCTGCAAATGTGCTTGCAGCTTATCACAAGCTTTCGATCAATATCGGCTTCTCCTTTACTTGGATCGATACAAAACTTGCTTTGAATCTCTCTCCAATGCAAGGGTCGGCAAGCACTCATGATCATTCCAAGAATGTCTTTTGTGACGGCTCTCTCAGCTTTGTTGGGGTTTCTCAACACCCGAACAACGACACGTTCGTATCTGCTATTCCATTAGCTCCACTGAACTCAGGAAGATTCATTCAAAAGTCCCCTACGCTTGTTCAAGCCCCTCAGGAAACGTTTCAGCCTTCAATTCTTGCTTGAGGTCATACTTTGAGGTTTGAGAAAAAAGGTTATTGAGGACAAGTTGCGCATATAGAAACATTCCTACGTTAAAGTTCAGCGCATCTTGTTCACGTCGGCGACACAGAGAGGACGACATACCGCCAGCTTTTAGCGTAACTCGTGAAGCGATGTCCTGCTTCATTCCAGGGTCCAAAGAGAACCTTTCTCGAATTTTGTTGGCCATAGTCGCCGTGAATGCCTCGATATCCTGGCCATGCCCTGAAGTTGTCTCCAAATCAATTCTTGTGTAATGGGACATCTGGCTTTCGAGATTCCCGTCCCGCTGTCCGGATATGAAAAGCCGGATATTGAAGTCGGTGTCCCTTGAAGTATCATCTTGTTTGGACATGATACTTTCAAACCACTCCAAGACCCTGGACGCTTCTGTGCACTCATCCAGTCCATCAATAATAACGAAAGATCGAGATTGTGACTGAAGCGCCATTGAGACATGGCGGGAAACGTCATCCAGTGATCGAAATTGTTGTGGTTCGGCGGAACGGCAAGCTTGATACACGTGATCAAGCAAACTCTCGTCTTGAACAAGTAGCTGGGCCAATAGTGAAAGGAGCAGGGAAAGCAATGAGCTTTTCTTACTCTGATGGTGTTTGAAGTAGAAATACGAGACAGAGAAACTGTCAGCCGAACCAAGACCGGAAGACCGTCGTTCCTTAAGATGGCCGATTATACTAGACGTAAGAACAGTTTTGCCTGATACAGATTAGCTGTGAATCAATTGACTCTGTGTGTGTAGTAATCGTACCGGCGCCAGGTATACCACTCAAATAGATCTTTCCATTGGCCTTAGAACTGTGGTCGAGCCACTCCGAGACAAGAGGATGACTAAGGATCCAGCGGCCTGATGTGTTCTGGAATCGTTTCTGTGATGCGATTTCGTAGTCCTCATGGTAGTTCGGGGCGTCGATTTTGCTCCCAACGGTACTGTACTGCTGATCGATTCGATTTTGATGGGCAATCAAATCCCTCTCAGCATCCTTCTGGTCTCTCTCTTTCAATTGTCTATGCAACTGGTCAAGTTTATCTTGGATGGAATGTCCTTGCTTTTGTGTTTCTTCCATGACGGCAGTAAGCTTCTCCTCTGAAAGCATGATCCTGTGCCTCTCAAGACTTTTCAATATGGGATCGAATTGGGTCTTGAACGTTTTCCAGGCGGAATGAAACAACGCTTTCCAACCTAGCGTTGTAAGCCTGGGACGATGAGTAGGTAAGAGGATTAGCACTCACCTGGCCGAGCAAATACGTCAAGAGCATGGCTGTGAAACTCAAGGATATCACAGTAATAGGATTCAAGATGGGTATGGACATAAGGATATTCCTTGTATATCTTCTCGTAGCGAGTGAGATCTGGTAGAACCTCTCCAATTTGCCCATAAACACCAAGCAGACTGTCAAGAGAATCAATCCAATTGCTTGCCGCCTGGATATGGGAGGTTAGTTATACTTCAAAGTCGTCGGAAGCACTTACAAGGAGCAGAAATTTGATAGGGCCCTGTGCCATATAATTAGCATATAACTAGCGTCTACATCTTCGGCTTTGACGAAAGTGAATATTCACGCACCCATATTAATGCCACACCGTTGTGAAGATTGAGGAACACCTCCACGACCTTACCCAACTGGTCCATCCCTTCGACGAACTTAGAGAGGCGATCCATGTTTCTCAACCGTCGCTGAGAGCCGTGACGGTCCTGGATATGTCTGATCTGGTTTCTGACGTCGTCTATCGTGCACTTTGCGAACTGTTCTGCTTGAGTTCTGTTGAGGCGGCTTTTGAACTTGGCAACAGCCTTGTCGAAAACGAGGTCACAATCTGTACGTGACTGAGTTCCACCCGCAGATGGCGATTTCTCAGGTAGTGATGAAGCCATCGCGTCGTAATGACAGTAAGAACCTTTCCCTGGATATCTCTTGCTTTACGTGAATTGGTTGCCTTAGCTTGCAAGGATGGAAATGGCAGGTCTTGAGGAAATTATTTTCACGACTTGACAAGGCACATTCAGATTGCCTTGGCTGACATTGGTTTTGTGGCTGAGCCTACACCGCCACCACCAACCAACTCATATTTGAGACAAGTATTTGTGGTTGTATGTCTTTCATTGGCCAGTTATTCAGGCTCGGCAGACCAGGCTGCCTCGTAGGACTTCCCCGCTGTTGATTGTTTACCTATCTTCAGGTCAAGATTTCAAGCTAAGAGGCCTCTTTCTCCCAGTCACAACGGATTGACGTTGGCTTTTTGGGAATTGCCCTTTCTTGGTACTATAGCAAAATGTCGTCGAAGCGCCAACTTGCTTATCACGATGGCGCAGATAACTCGACCGCAAAACGGCAACACGTAGAGGGCCTCCCAGAAAGCACAAGCCCAACCTTGGCTGGTTCTACTACTAGCGAGAAGGCAAACTCTGCATGGTGCATTGATTACATGGACATCACATGTCCAAGCACTCAATCGATTGCATCCCGACCAATATGCTTCGGTACAGTGCGTTCAATTTTCTTTTTGATTTTCCCCATATTGAAATAAAATAATAAAATACTGATGGCTTCTTATAAAGCTTTGTGAAGCTCAGGCAAAGCCGACTGGTATTCTGAACGCTGGATCTGCCCTACAACGCAACACAAATCAATGCCCGGGAGCTGGAGCCTCAGAATTCTCCCTACTCGACATTTACTTACAAGAGAGTACCTACGGTTTCGCAATACCTAACGGAAACACCTTTGTGATGATTGACCTTATCACAGCAGAGAAACTGGATGTTCTTAAAGAAACGCCTGCTTTCAGTAGAGCCGTAGTTGAGGCCAGAGTTTTGCGTCAGCTCTCAAAGACGGCAAAGAAGTCTTTCGAAATATCCGTGAATATATATGGGCGGGAGTTAGATGCTCGTGACATCGGACATCAACTGTCTAAAGTTGGAGCGTTCTTGCAGCACCCATTTTACCTCGAGGACGGGGTAGAATACCTGAACCCGCAGTTCTTTGATTTTAAAGACGGACCAAGGTACATGACCCATTTGGTTGGTATGGACGATTCGAAATTTCAAGCCAAGACATTCTCAGACGCCGTGGAAGCTACATTGACTTCTCTCGACCACGGCATGCCAGCCTTGGCTATCAATGATCTGGATATCATTTTAACAGATGATCTCATAACTCCCCTACAGGTGTGAGTTCGGCGGCCCCCATGCTATATATGGCCAAGACTGACAATATTAGCCACCAGAAAGTTGCTTTATCGTTCATCCAACGCCGCGAAAATTCAGAATACTGCCAGCAGGTTGCTAGGGAGCTTATGTTCCATACCCGTATCGCGTAAGCTCATAACTAATGTCACGTTAAAATCCGAACTCCTAACCTTGAAGTACAGGTCACCCAACGCGATCCCAATATTTGCATTAGGTGGAATATTGGCAGATGTAATGGGTCTAGGTAAAACACTTACCATTCTAGTTTCAATTCAGCTTGCAAGGCTCGCAGCGGAGAATTTCCAAAATGTCAACGCTGCCGTTGGCATGGACCAGCCGGCCTATCCTCGGACAAGCGCGACGCTAGTAGTCGTTACATCAACCCGTGAGTTTCCCAGCCGACAGACAAATGGACAGCCCCCATTGACTAGGCATATAAAGAGGTTATGGAGGTCTGGCGATCTGAAGTTTCAAGGTAAAGCGTTCGTACCCAGAGTACATACTGGCCAGTAGACCTAACCATACGGGAGAACAGGCATTTCAGAGCTGGATCACTACGAGTTTATACCTTCCATGGGGATTCTCGACCAACTCAACCAGCCGCCTTGATGAATTACGATATTGTCTTAACTACATTCGCGACCCTTGTATCTGATTGCAAACGTCGCAAGGTCCTTCAAAATCTGGAATGGTTTAGAGTGGTTCTTGATGAGGGTATGTGTCTGCCACCAATGTCTTCTCGGGCGTTTACTGATCATGATACCAGCCCACTGGATTCGGAACCCAAGTTCCAAGCAATTCAAGGCCGTGGAGGGACTGGTCACGGAACGGAGATGGTGCATGTCGGGGACTCCAATTCAAAATTGTATTAATGACTTAGTGTCGCTTTTACGATTTCTGAAGTTCGAGCCATTTTCGAATATGGATGTTTTCCGGCAACATATCCTGGAGCCACTCCGCGCCGAAAGACTTCTTCAGTCATCCAACCCTCTCCAGATACTTCTTCGGGGCTTTTGTCTGAGACGGACAGAGAAGTATCTGAATCTCCCCCCAGCCGACCACGAGCTTGTAACATTATCACTCCACCACGACGAACAGACATTGTACGACGACGTGTTCCGGAAATACCGGCGAGAACTGGACGACCTTGTCAGCAGTCTAACAAAGTTGGATAAGAAAAGGACTACACTACGCTTCTCTATGATATCAGAGTTGAGAAGGATTTGCAACCACGGTACACTGCTCGAACCTCCTAGGACGTTGGATGACGTGAATACCCACGCATCTTGCGACTACTGCAATGCAGCCGAGAAAGACAATATGGCAAAGTTGAACGGAGACTCCATATGTCCAGAGTGTGATCGATCCTTGTCAGTGTTGACGCCCAGCTCTTCAAAGAGCCGCAGTCAATCAATCCAATTATCTCCTCTCAGGGATAGTAGTTTGTCTTATGAGATGGAAGATATTTGCACTACTGCATTGGATACAAGACCGCCAGGGCTTAGTACAGGGTTGTCAACGAAACTTCAATCTGTGGCAGACAATATTTGTCAGCGCTCAAAAAGGTATGAGCTCCTTTAGCTCTACCGCAGCCTGATTTCCTTTAATAGCCTTACTGACCGAGTAAGCCTTGTTTTTTCGTACTGGACGACAACCCTCGATCTCCTACAGACACTGTTGGAGCAGAGACGAATCGTTTTGAGGCGTGTTGACGGCAGGTTGAGAAACGAAGACAGACTAAGGGTTCTAGACGAGTTCAAAAATGACCCTACCGTGTCCGTTCTTCTAATTACTATGCAAACCGGAGCAGTTGGGTGAGTGAGGTATCCCCTGAACCAATGGGCTCAAATTGACGGTCATGCAGACTCACCCTTACAGTGGCAACACAGGTTCATATCATTGAACCGCAGTGGAACCCATCAGTAGAGGAACAGGCTATTGCGAGAGCCCTTCGTATGGGTCAGACAAAGACTGTTAAAGTGTTTAGATATATAATGAAAAACACGGTGGAAGAGGTAAGACTTCAACAAACCAAGGTCTAATTATAGAACTAAGCTAATATATCGCAGAGAATTCTATGCTTGCAGAAAAAGAAGAGGGACCTTATAAAATTTACAATAGATGGAAATTCAGAGAATAAAGGATGTGGAAACTTAGAGGTAACAGAATACCCCTTCTAAGCGTTTGAGTGTCTTATAATATGCTAATTAGGCTTTTAGGATCTTAAGTTTATTTTAAATATGTAAAATAACTTAATAGGAGAGAATAACTAAAAAGAAGGAAGTAAGGCAGCGTATTTTGTAATGCAGTCTAAGCCTTGAAGTTATAATCCTTTTAAAACCTGATGTTGGCCTATTTGATCTATAGTTGTAAAATGTGGATTAATATTCGTATCAGTCAAGGGTTCTATTGGGCTGTTGCTAACCATTGTACATAATAACAAGTCTATATTAATATAAAGCCTCAGTATACAGTGGCTTAGACTCTAAATTGTTTATCCTAAAAGTGGTTCTATACATTGAACACAAGGGACCTTCCATTAGACATAACTGAAGCTTTACGTTCCTCTAGGCATCAAGCTTTAAATAAGGGAGATACTATTACTAATTAGAATTTGTTCTTTTAGATCATCTTCCGAGTGCCTGGTTACTTGCGCTCAAGACCAGTCTCAAGGCTGACAATTCTTGGAGAAGCATAGTAAAATCCACCACCGTTAAACTCTCCCTCAAGCTCAGGGTATTCAAGCTCCTTCCAAGTCTTCTGAATCTTAGCCGCACTCTTCAGGAAGCTCTTCTTAGTCTCCTTGTAATCAGAAGCAGTCAACTTGCCATCCTTCTTAACAAACTCTCCATCAACCATAACATGGAGAACATCACCGACACTGGCGTGAAGCATGACAGCGGAAACGGGATCGGTCCAGCCCAGCAAAGCAGGAGAGTCCGCAGCGTTCCAGACAATAACATCAGCCTTGGCGCCTTCTTCGATGATTCCGAGATCTTTGCGTCGCAGGGCCATACCGCCGGCGCGGGTGGCGAGGTAGAAAGATTGACTGACGCCCATGGGAGTCTTGTTGGGGACTTCCCACTCGCCGTCGAGGACCTTGTTGAAGAAGTAGTAGCGCGCGCTCTGAAGCCAGATTCTGGCCTGAGTGAGAATGTCGGTGGAGAAGGTGAAATGAGTGTCGACTCCGAGAGCGGCTTGGTCTTGGATGTGGTATGAGTGAGGGTGAGTGTGACCGTAGTGCATCTCAGACTCGGGGGTGATGGAAAGGTACTGGTTGGTCTGGCGGAGGAGGTTGGCGCCAGTAGCAGTCATGAAGCTGCCGTGGGAGAAGACGACGGGGATGGAAGTGTTGAGAAGACCAAGAGCGTGCACGTCCTCGGGAAGGTTGTTGATTCCGAAAGGCCCAGCAAGAGCGTGAGTGGTGACAACAGAGACATTGTACTTCTTGGCAAGATCGACAACGTCCTTAGCAGCATCAGGAGGGTTGGGACCAAATGAGTCGTAAGAGATACCAAGCTCAACGTTGCTACCCTTGAAAGGCTCGCTCTCTGCAATCTCAACAAAGTTGGGAATCTGATCGCCAACAGTGTAGTTCAAAGCAGGAACATCATGGAAAGCGTAAGACCAGAAGACACGCGCTCCACTGGCCATAGAGGCGTTAAGACCAGCGTAAGCAGTCTCGTTAGACCAAGTATGGTGAGCGTGGTCAAGCGAAGTGGTAACACCAGCGTTCAAAGCCTCAAGAAGACCAGCGAGTTGACCCCAGTAAACATCATCAGCTGTGAAGTGAGGAGCAGCTGCGAACTCGCCATAGCGACCGAAGTACTCTGCGAGAGTAGTGTTGGCTGCGATGGTCTTGAAACCGGTTTGCCAGCCGTGACGATGAGTGTCAATGAAGCCAGGTGTGATGATTTGGCCAGTGACATCGACCTTCTCCGTGTTGTTGGGGAGGTTGGAGGGTTCAGATGTGCTGACACTTTTGATGCGATCTTCGCTGATCAGGAGGTGGCCGTCGCGGATAATCTGTGGTTCATTGTTGGAATCATCCCAGCTGATGATCGTCGCACCGGACAATAATTTGGTAGCGGCTTGGGCCTGAGTTGCCAAAGCTCCGAGAGCGCAGATTGCTGAAGTATGTCTCATATTGCTGGTATTACTGATATCACAATGAACCTGAGCCTTGCATACAAGACGTCTACTGGTGAACTTTATATAACCATGGCACACATCCCGGATCTGCGGATATACCAAGCACTAGATGCACATTTTTTCTGGGCATCTTCTAGAAGATACCTATGAACCAATCGGTAATGGAACTCTGGAGACACTTCCTTGTTTTGTGACTTTATCTCCACGAGCTAGTTCAGTGGTTGATAAAAAAGTGGTTCGGTGGTGGACTTTTATGCGAACGATGACGCATAGAAACTATCGGATGTACGGATATACGAAGTGACAGACCGCTTTACAGGACAACTGCCGTATTTCCAGAAAGGAGGTCATCGGAAATGACCTTCCCGATGGTATTAATGGATTTTGTTATTACCGTGGGTTTAAATGGTGGGATTCATGCACGGATCCGCATGCAAGTAATCACGGTAATAATTACAGAACAACGCAACGCGACATGCAATGTTAACAGTCTAGGGTATTAGCTGTACTTGCGTGCGTTAGGTTTAAATAACTTGATGTGCAAAATCATCTATGTTCTCGGCGGCATTCTCGACAGATCGATCTCTGATGCATTGATCACATAGCGACGGTGCTAAGGACAGTCGAAATTGGAAAATAGCTACTGGTATTTGTCGCACCGTCCGCCAATCCAATCAGTCTGTCTCCTCCATAGTCCAAGATCCATCTCACAGTGCGCCCAGTACCGATTGGCGTCAAAAGTGAGTACCAATTGTTGTTCCAATCTCAGATCCCCAGAGTTCCGGTAAAATCTTGGTTGTCAATCTTCGAGTGTGTAACCACTAACATCAACCTGATCATAGATCATAGTCCTCAATCTGAATCTCATCCACCTCTCTACACTCCTCTTCCAACGGTAAAGGCAAGCTCCGATCCACATTCAACATTAGACACCCGCTAGCCTTATCCACAAGTATGTTCAAATGTCGATAACCCCCTCCAAATCTTGATCCTACTATCTTTACCATCTCCATTAACGTATCCATAACACCGACATCCATAGATGACAATTGGAATTCCATTGGGGCCAAAGACACAAGGTCTGCTAGTGAGCATCCCACATCAAACACCTTCTCGAGAATTCCAATGCCGTTAGCTTCGAACGCTTGCGTGGGAACAAGTTGGGATATGAGTACTATGTCGCGTGCGATCGTAGCTGGGTAGTGCAATGACATGACATCCTCGCTGTTCGCTGTGGAAAGAACTCGTTTCGAGGCACACAGCTTCCATACAACTTGCTTGAGCCATTGGCGTGATATAAGGAGATCTGCTTGTTGGACTTGAGAGTAATCTGATAAATTTGGCAACGAGTATTTGAGCATGCATTGGAGGTGCGAGAGACTGGCTGAATCGGCCGAAGATGATGGAGTCAATTGGTTCCAGTTTGTGATGAAGGTTGAGTCGAATGGGCGGAATAGAGAAATGAGATCGAGGAATCCAAGAAGGATTTCAGCATCTGATGACAAAGGGTCAATACCTGGCAGGTTCAGTGTCTCTTGCAGTCTGATCGGTCGATTCCTTTGCAATCCATACGCCCTCTCAGTAATAAATAGCACCCAAAACATGCGTCGGGCGTAAACAGCGAGTGAGGGTTCAATCGCATCCTCATAAGTCATCTCTTCGTGCAGGCGTAGTGTCTGAAGCATCGTTATAGCTTCCTGTAAATAATACCAAGCTGAATTATCCTTGTCCATAGCGAAGAAAGCAGCGTAAAGGAAGAATGAGGTTTGAATATGCGTTAAAGATGGGTGTTCCACGGCGTGACAATGCTTCCTTGCGCGAAGAGACTCTGACATGAGAAAGTCGGCCGAAGGTAACGTGATGTCATCTTGCGCTTCCGTTGGTGGTAGTATCTCTGGCGAGAGCGCGATTATGGCACAACAAGAAGCTATCAGACTGTACTTTTCTGCTGACATTGAGCCATAATCGAGTTGTTGGCGGTCCAAGATTGGTGTGAGAGGGTATTTGTGTTTAAAGTAGGCATCGAGACACCATTCAACGATCGCGTCGGTTAGCAGTGGTGATGGATAAAAATCGTCGTTAATTGATGGCGGGGCAGTGATATCCGAGGCCAAGATGACAAGTTCCTCATTTAGCGGCGGAGCAGGAACGGGAATGGGAACCGGACTCGGACTCTGGAGTATTCGCTCCCCAGGCCGTTTAAGAGCCCTCCGAGCATTCCTTGGCCCGCGCGGCCCCGTCTTTTTGTGCACAGCCAGATAAGTACAACCCAATTCAGCATTCTGACAATTAAGACAAGGCGTGCAGCCATCGCATCGGATTTTGCGTCTATGGCAAGCATCGCAAGCTTGACGGACCTTGATAGGCTTGCCTGCCGGATTTGGACTCGATGGAGTTGACATTCTGAGGTTAAAATTGGAGAGGTTCAACAAGGTTTTGGAGGTTATGGGGATTGGGTTTATATATTGCGGAGAAGAAGAACGCAAGGACTGGCAAGCTGACAGCTGGTTGCTAGCGTTGCAGGTCTAGACACGCCACGGATCCACTGAACAGTTCTTGAAAGGGCAGCGACATGCAGGCTAAACGAGAAAACGAGAATTGAAATAATTAAGCTTCAATTTTGATGCTATCGCATATAATAACTCAATCGAGAATGCTACCAAGAATGCGCCCGTTTTTATGCGCCGATTTGCCACACCAAATAAACACCAAAGCACAAGTACACGACCCGACTACCATCAAACCTTAGGCTTCTTGACAACAGCATCATCCTGAACAATATACTCGGAAAACTTCCTAGGAGGAACCCCACCAGCATACAAGCAGTCAATATCGTGGTAAGTCCTGTTCTTGGTCTCAGGCTGGAACCAGAAGAGACAAGCAAGAATAAACACCTCAGCACCGACAAACAGAAACACGACCTTTCCGCCCCAGTTCAGCTGATCAGGGTTGATAAAGTAGGGAAACACGGAAGACAGCATGAGAGCAGTAAGTTGCTGGCAAACAAGACTGAAAGCAATAGTCTTGGGACGAGTAGCTTGGGAAGCAGTCTCTTGAGCAACAGCCCAGCCAAAACAACCGACAGTGGCAGTATAGAGCATCGACCACGTAATCATGAATGCGAGGAGAGCGGTGTTGGCAGCGTGATTACTGGTGCTGACCATTGAGGTGCCGGCAATGATAATAGACCAGCAGCCGAGGAGTGTACCGCCTCCGATGAGGGACTTTCGACGGGGGAGGACGTCGGAGACTGAGACGGCGACGAGGTTTGAGAAGAATTGGAGGGTGGAGGAGATTGCGGTTAGACCGAAGGGGTCGGCTTGGCCGATGAGCTCGAAGTAGTATGTCTGGTAGGTATCTGAGATGTTAGTATTGTGTGACAAGAGTTCATAAGTAGTGTACTTACTGGCAAAGTAACCGCCAGAGAAGTTCTGAGACTGAAGACCCATGACTGCAACAAGAGTTCTAGATCGGTGCTCCTTGGAGAAAATGGCCTTCCAGCTAGTTTGCTTAGCCATGTTGGCCTCACCGGCAGCAACCTCAAGCTCAGACTTGATAAAGTTGAGTCTCTCCTCGACATCGATAGAATCGCCGTAAAGCTTGACGATAGCCTTTCGCGCATCGTCGTCGCGTCCCTTCTTGACATACCAGATAGGCGACTCAGGAAGGAAGGGGAGACCAATAGAGAAGAGAGTAGGAACGAGGAAAGTCATGACAAAGGCAAGTCGGAAGCTCCATTCGCCCTTGATCTTGGAAGAGCCCCAACCAGTGATGGAAGAGAGGAAGAAACCGAGGACGATGATGACGTTGGTAAGGGAGCTGAGAGAGCTTCGCAGAGCAGCTGGTGCATTCTCGGTGACGTAGAGAGGAGGAGTAACAGTCGAAAGACCGACCGAAAGACCAAGCAAAAGCTTAGACACGAAGAGAATAGGCAGACTAGGTGCAAAGACCAGCGCAAAAGACGAAGCAATCGACAACGCAACAGCAGTCCAAAGAACAGCCTTTCGTCCCACCCAATCCGCAAACTGACCCGTCAAGAACGCACCAAAAACCTGACCGATAGTACTAGCCGCATTCCAAAGAGACTGCCACAAAGCCGGGATAACATATTGATCGCCAACCTGGTAGTACTCTCCATAGACCTTGCGGAATTCAGGAAATGCGATCGCGACGCCGGAAAGGCCTTGGTCGTAACCCCAGCCGAAGACGAGGGACATGATGTACAGGGACCAGAGGACGTAGCGTTTGTCTTTTTTGAGGTTTGTCCAGAGACGTTGGTATTGTTGTTTGGGGGTGAGGTCTTGGGCGTCGATGGCGGCTTGGATGTCGTCGCTGTGAGCCTTTTCGACGTGGGAGGACTCAATGGTCAGGGGCTCCATCTTGGTAGTCATCTTGAAAGAAGTGATGAGGTTGGTTGAGGAGGAGTGAGGGGGATGTTGGAGTAGAAGTGGTGATGATGTTCCGATACGAGAGATGGAGCGGATTCCTTCACATCTTTATATCAAATTGAGTCTTAGAGCTTTCATACTTAATCCCCAGGAAAATGTCGACCCGTTTCAATGTTAACATCAGCCCCATGGGGATTCCAGGTGAAAAATCTCCCCACGTTAAAGTCGAGATCATCCATCGTCTTTTCGCCGCAAATAATCAGCGTCACCACCCTAGAGTCGGCATCTCGGATGGAAAACTGGGGCAAAGGAAAGAATGGTTGAATTGTTATTGGCTACCAGAAGACGATCCCTGCTCGTGAGCTGAGCCAATTGTCGGTCCGATGTAAATCGCCTCTGGGGTAATTTGAACAACGAATCATAATTCACCCAGCCATCTCCACAGACTGGGCCGGGGTTAACATGGAGTACAGACACTCAGACTAGGTGGGTAACAGAAGAATTGTCGTCTGAGGTTTAGGCTACTAAAATAAAGTAGCCTAACCACTAGTCTAATCTGCCATAAAGTGACCAAATTATTTCGTCCCTTAGGCTTCTGAAGGTCAATTCTTCTGATACCCCGCGGGAGGAGGCTCAGAGTTATCGGCCGACAACTTTATTCCCCGCATTCGTAACAGTTTGTCGGACCGGTGGACGAACAATTATGTATAAGAAACCCGAAAACAGACTTTCCGTATGACCAGCACCAATTCATTACACACTACCAATCCACAACACGCCATGTCAGCCCAGAACCCCCCAGACAGACAATGGTGGAAAGAAGCCGTTGTCTATCAAATCTATCCTGCCAGTTTCCTCGACTCAAACGGCGATGGACTCGGTGATTTACCTGGTATCATCTCCAAGCTTGATTACATCAAGTCAGTCGGGGCTTCAGCTATCTGGTTGTCTCCTATCTTCAAGTCTCCCCAGCATGATATGGGCTACGACGTCTCAGACTATCGCGACATTCATCGTCCTTACGGCACACTTCAAGACGTCGAGACTCTTATAAAGGGTTGTCATGAGCGGGGTATCAAGGTCCTACTTGATCTCGTGGTGAATCACACCAGTCACGAGCACGAGTGGTTCCGAGAGTCACGTTCTTCAAAAACGTCTCCCAAGAAAGATTGGTACTTCTGGCGCGACCCCAAGTTTGATGCTGATGGAAATCGAAAACCGCCTAATAACTGGTCTTCCATCTTTGGAGGCAGTGCCTGGACTTTTGATGAGAGCACAGGGCAATATTACCTGTCGCTGTTTTTGCCCGAGCAGCCTGATTTGAATTGGGCGAATGAGGATATGCGTCAGGCTACCTATAACGATATGAAGTTCTGGCTCGACAAGGGTGCTGATGGATTTCGGATTGACTCGATGAATCTCATGTCGAAACATCCTGACCTTCCCGATGCACCGATCACAAGACCTGACTCGGAGTTTCAGCCGGGCGACAAGTACTTTGCCAGCGGACCTCGTATGCACGAGTATATCCGTGAGATGCGCAAGGAAGTCATCGACAAGTACGATTGCATGACCGTTGGTGAACTTGGTTTCACGAAGGATGAAGAGAGTGTTGCAAGCTACGTGGCCAAGGACCGCCATGAGCTCAACATGCTGTTCACTGGAGATATTGTCGATATGGACTTTGGCGTCAACCACAAGTATGAACGGGATGATTTCCGTTTATCCAAGCTCAAAACTATCACTTCTCGTTGGCAAGGCGCCATGCCCAAGTTCGACGGGTGGAACACAGTATACATGGACAACCACGACTCCGGCCGCTCCCTATCACGCTATGGCTCCGACCTTCCTCAGTTTCGCAAAGAGGCAGCCAAGATGCTAGCAATCTACCTCAGCACACTTAGCGGAACACTCTTCCTCCTCCAAGGCCAAGAAATCGGCATGGCCAACGCTCCAGAATCCTGGAAGATTGAAGATTACATTGACGTCGAAGGATTGAACTACTACAGAAGCCAACTCGAGAAGAGAGGCCCGGGCGCTGACATGTCCGACGTCATGAGGGAGATGAGACTCAAAGCTCGTGACAATGGAAGACTACCCATGCAATGGACCGCTGACAAAAACGGTGGTTTTTCACAGGGTGATAAGCCTTGGATGAGGGTCAACGATGATTATGAGGAGTGGAATGTTGCGCTGCAGGAGAAGGATGATGATAGTGTTCTTGTGTTTTGGAGAGAGGTTCTTGAGTTGAGATTGAAGGAGAAGGATGTTTTTGTATATGGAAGGTTTGATAATTTGCCTGACTATGAGAATAGTGAGGAGGTGTTTGCGTATACTATGACGAGCTTTGATGGGAGGGCGGCGCTTGTGCTGTTGAATTTCTCGGAGCAGGAACAGAAGGTGGAATTGAAGAATGGGTCTTGGGGTCAGAGGTTGATTGGGAAGAATGCTGACAGGTTTAGCAATGGGTTGACGTTAAAGCCTTATGAGGGTGTGATATATGCCGGATGGTAAGTTATACTAGGCAAATGAAAGTATAGTTTGCTATAAATTATAATATTAAGGTCTTGCTGCTAAGTAATTGTTTTACTTATAGAGACTAGAATGTCATATTTGTAGAATTGCTGCTTAAGCTCCGAAGCTTTTACAAGGTTCTATATACCCTCTAGGACTTATCTACAGAACCAGCAAGATTCCACAACTTAGCAAAGAAAAGAGTAGAAATAAAACATTTCAAGGAATTTCCTAGAGCTTTTCCAGTAATTCATTAGTCCTCTTCTTCTAAGTATAAAAACCCTGGTTCCGTTCCTGTCATCGGCTTGAGAATCGTCGCCTGGTAAACGCATTTTTCCAGGGAGACTGGTTCAAGCTGATTGAGGAATGTATCAATAACCCTTGGATCTAATAGTGTAACACACGCATGAACTATCGAAATAAGGGCTGTGATATCAGGGCTATATCCAGTAGCATCGTGAACTTTGGCACATAGCCCGTCGTCAAGGACCCCAGGCAAATGCAAGGGATGGAAGTCAGTCTGTAAATCTCTGTCTCCTTGAGGAACAAAGCCAGACAATTTGACTGTACAGCCTTGCATAAAATCTTCTTCCGAGCTTTTCGGCTGCTCAAAGGGTAAGAGATAGTCTACAGCAAACCACCAAGATATCCAAAAGCTCTCAAAAGTGCCTTTGTGTTGCTGTAAAAGATCGAGATACAGATCAAGGTACAAGTCTAACACCCATTTCAAAATAGAATCTTCATCCTGAAGTTCCTTACGTTCATTGCTTGTCATAGGAAAGTGGTTTTGGGGGCATGTTTCCAATCGGTGACAGCAAGTATGCGCCATGCCCAAACGGTCGAAGATTTCAAGCCTGCAAATCTCTGTGAAGCAGCTTTGGTCTAGACACAAGCCCAAGGAAGAGTAACGGGGCAAAAGGTAGAGCCAACGGCGACGTCTGAGTAGTGAGAAAGCGCGTGGGCCGTAGATTATAGATTGTGTCTTCTTTCTGAGGACTACGCCAACCGGAGTGCACCCCTTGGTACTGCACCAGCAACAGCAATCGTCGTTTATTTGGGTGTTCCCGTGAATCAATTTGCGGAAGGTCTCTAGGATAGCGCACAGCTTCTGGTTTTGGCTAACCCAAACTTCCGCCGATATCATCATTGGAAAGCAAGTCGACCGGGTGAAAACATGCGTAAGAAAAGGTCGAGGGTTTAGAGTTACCCCTAAATCCAAATACCATTGGATTAGTCGAGGGCAATCATCACTAGAAAGGCCACAAGCGTCTATAGCCGAGATAAGAGGTGTTGTTCCATGGTCGTCAGATCTGTCAATGTCGTGAAAACCCAGTTTGTATAGCTGCATAGCTAAACTTGAGCTGTTATGGACAGATGGGCTGTGATAGATGGTAGTGTAGGGACCTGGCCATAATGCCTCCGGTAATTCAATACAGCGAGCCTTTAGCTTCTCGTATATTCTAGTTGCGTCGTAGTCAAGCAAAGGTCTTGGCCGTATATTATGGTTGCACCAAGACGTTTCTATCACGCCGTCAGGCAGATGATCCAAGGCCAGCTGGAGTAGTTCTTGTCGCCTTCTAGCCAGTCTTCCGATCAAAAGCAGAATGACGTTCGGAGATACACGAGAATAGATGGCAAATTCCACTAGATCCAGATGTTTGACAAACAATGGGCATCCGTGATCTAGGAGCAAGCTAATGCTCTCAAGATGCTGTCGCAGTATTGCTTCTGTGATGGCATCGGAAGGGTTTGCTCCAAAGTTGAGCAACATATCAAGACCGGCAGGCCATCCAATAGCGAGAGTCAATAACGGAGGGTTGTCTACCTTCAAGTCGACTTTGCCTTGATCAAGGAGATCACGTAATTTTAGCTCGGACCTTTGCAATATGGCAAGATGAACGGGGTTCTGACCGTAATCTTATGAAGTTAGCTTTGCCACCTCTTAGACAAGTTATCAACTGGACGCCTTACTTTCGAGTAAACAAGGATACTTGTTAAAAATGCCGGCGAAGGAACTCCGAGCCAGGTCTCGGCGGGATTCATCGGATATCTCGTCAACCCCAAGAGAAATCAGTATTCCGTCCAACCTCAGTTGCTCTAGTCTTATGCGGCTGGTTTTTATGCCTCTATCTGGCAGCAGTAAAGCCTGCGTCGAAGAAAGGAAATCAGGTAACCTGCGATGACCGTTAGTTAGATGGAGCAAAGGATATGTCCACAACACGGCGCAGTGATAGGCTTACATATATGGATCTGAACCAGCATCGTTCGGAAGCAAAATCTCTACAGTAGAGCTGAGTAGATCGGAGAGGGCTTCTTGATAGGGAATGAAGTGACTTGTGAAGTCCAGGAACTTCTGCAAGGACGTTAAATTAAAGCCTGTACCAGTTCCAACATTCAACAACATACAGAAAGAACTGTGATACCTTCTGGTGTTCTATCGGCAGGGGAAGCTGTGCCTGCTGTGAATGCTTGAAGGAGAGTGAGTCGTAGTGTCGCGCAAGTCGACTCAATGTATCTCTGGCAGGAGAGATCTAATGGAGAGCCCTCATCGATTAATACAGCCAGGCCATTTGACGTGGCTGTCGTTGTTTCAAGCATTTTAAGCCGACCAGACATCCGAAATTCTATCACTTTATACATGGCTGCCCACACAGCAATAAATGCGGGCGATTGCGAAGGGTCAACAACATTGTGAGGCGAAATCTTTCCAATCAGGGAAAGTGACCAACCACCGAGCTGCAATCCGAGCATGGCTTGGATCCTCGGATTGAGAGCCCGCAAACCAAATGACCATGAAGTGGCATCTGTATATCGTGAGCAATCTGTCGAATGTGTGATTTTCCTCTCAAGGAAGAGCTGAAGGTTCCATCTCGACACGTGTGATATTGTGATTGAGCGTGTACAAGTACATAATCTGCTTGGTCTAGCTGGTCGACGGCGGTCAGGGGCGGACTCCGAACTATTCATCCCAGCGTTGTCATAGGGCTGAGGTTTTATGGCTAAGGATTGGTTTATGTCTGTAGCTGTGGTTGACTCGCAGCCAAATTAGTGCCTGATTGGTCGATCTTGTGGAAGATTCCAAATACCTGCTGTGTGAGCAAGCTCAGGTTCGATTGCGTTGCAAGCTGCGAGTGTGCGATTGTTGATCTATTCTCTTAATAAGTGAACGTATATGTGAGTGAAGTACTCACAGTTGACGTTCGACGGCTCGCAATCTCATCATACTCTGATGTTGATACCACATCTGTATTGAAGCTTTCAAACTTTCGATGCGACGACCTCTGTCCGCAATCTCGTTCTTTTCCTTCAAGCCTGCTACTGAAGACCAAAGGCGCTTTGTTGAGCTGGAACTATTGTTGGACAGACGTTCCAATACTATCGCAAGCTCTTCCGACTCCTTCATCGCATCGTTGAAGATTGAGAGGATACGGTGGGTAACGTGTAGGGAGTTGTGATGTGAATCCAATGGGCCATCTAGATCGCCACTAATCATCCACAGTAGATCATGAAAATCCTGGGTATTTTTCTTGAGAGCCTCAATCTCTTCGGGAACATTCTTCAGGTTGGTATAGAGATGCGATGATGCGAGTACAAGACGGGCACTGAGGTCTAGCAGCTGCGTAGCGCCCGCCACTATCCCAAGAATCTCAGCCATACTCTTCGGGTTGCTATTGGTACATTTCAGTGCAAGAGATCAGGTCGAGACATAAGGCAAGGGTTAACAAGTCATATGAGTGGGTAAATAATGGTGGGAGATGGGTCCCGAAGTTAGTATTGGTTATGGTTCAGCGGATTGAGAAAAGGGCAGAACAAAAGCTTTGTTTGTTATTCTTTGGGGTTGAAAGAACATAGAAGGAGGAGAAATTTCAAGGTGCCACGCTGGCATTTCAAGGCAGCAGTCAGCATTACATAAATATTTACATCCAACCATTAGCAAGTAAATTGATGCACAGCCCCGGGGCCTCAAAGGTGCAAGTATTCTGATCACATGACTCCTTTCGGTAGGGGAGAGATCGGGCTGCCCTTGAAATAATTGCAAACCCACTGTGTCATTCACTTGACATCAGTATATCTCTTCTTGTGTCCCCATTCTTAAAGATAGTATCACGGTGTTAGAAACGTGATATCAAATTCCCAAGAATGATTCTAATCACAGAGAATTCCAGTCAGATTCATCATAAAAAGACCGATTGATTATCATAGGTATTTCTCAACATCTCAACTTCCAATTACAAAATCAGAAACACAACAGCCACCGGTACTGTTATATAAAAGGCCCGCGATAGTTGACCTGCAATCTTCGTCGCAGAACCCAACTGCGCCCAAGTCTTACAATCATCTCCCTGCCTTTCCTCTTTGGCTATAGCAAAACTCTTAATCGGATGATCGACCTGCTGACACTCTCCATCCTCCTCAGTCTGACAATCAACCTCATACCAAGGAAACTCAACAGGATCAACATCCCTCAATACAGGCTCACAGTTAAGATGGGGATAAGTCCAAAGCACCCACTGTGCCCTTTCTTCACCAGGCTGCATCCCGGGTAGTGCATATCGAATCTGGGTGTAATTCGCGCTGGAGTCAAAATCGTTTTGGTCGAGATAATAGCTGACATTGGAATTCGGGTCTTCCCAAGTGCTTTGGGCTTTTTGTATGCCTGAAAACGCCTTGTTGCCGGGGGAGAAAGTCTCGGTGAGGTTGAAGCAGACAGAATTTATCGGAGTACTGCGTGTTGTGAGGATGGGTGCTTTGGCATCTTTGTCACAATCTTGGTCGGCGGTGAAGAATTGGACTGTGATGTTACCATATCTTGGCAGAAAGTCAGTAACCGCAATAAATGAGTAAAATAGTACTTACGATCCGATTCTTCGCGCCGAGGCAAGAGACAACAAGATTGAGATGATTGGTAGTTGTAGCAACATATTGTATATTCCGCAGGTGTTCAACTATTGCTGGTACTTGGTCGTTGGGCTGGGTAGAGAAGCGCGTTGTGTTAAAGAAATGGGGTTATCCTCTCAGCCAGCTAAGCTTTAAGCAAGTGGACTTCTCCGTATCCAAGTTTCCCTGCCTAATTCTCCATACGTCATAATCGACAGCGACAGGGCACAGCCAACAGAGCATAACCAACACGGGTTTTCAATTTGACACGGCTTGGACTTACTGACATACGCCAAGATAAAGCTCAGACAGAGCCAACAGGATCGGCATTGCGGATACAACCTCAGCCCCAGATTCAGCAGGGGATCGACATTATAACCCCTGTTGCGGAATGATATTGCCAGCTCATAGGTGGGGACGAGTCAGGTGCGACAAAAGTAAAACTACGGGTTATTTATCAGGTACCAACAGGCGACAAGGTTCACAAGGTCAATGATATCGCAACAAACACATTCATAATTCGATTACAAGATGTTCTCTATGATACAACTTCCAGTCAAGGGTCATGATTTTAAGCGAAATGATGATACGAATTTAAGTAGAAAATGTTATGGTAACTATTGAACACCACAAGCTTGATTATGTACCCTCAACGAATTCTGACTTAACTCTTACGATGCTAGCAGTCCTGTTAGTAGTTTATTAATTTTCCGGGGTCATTCGGGGAACCGTACCATGGCATACGACCTCCAGTGACATGTGGCTGTAGGGCTTGCACTGACCCTTGCATACTCGCGTGTAATTGTCATTCTCCGCTTGCTCTCTAAGATAACACGCCTTTTGACACTCGGCGGCTTCCGAACTCAGTTAGACTAGGATCGCAAAGGTCATAGTAACTTACCGTTTTTGTAAACTTTCAGATGCTCAGAATCTCCGCCGTCTTCACAGTCTGGGATATCGTTCTGTCGGGCGCTGAGCTGGGGGGCTGCAGTCACAGCCATGATATTGAAGGCGACGACAGTGAGTGAGAACTTCATATTGGTAGACCAGAGAGGGTAATTGAGTAAGATAGTGATGATGGTAATGGATGCGTTGCGGCTGATGAGAACTTGTTTGACAGTCCGGACAGGTCTATTTGTAGCCCTTTCTCTTGGAAAAACAAGCACACATCTTTCTCATGATGCCGTCGCAGGATCAACAGAAGTCTCAATACGTCATTGGTGATGTTAGCTATCACAACCGTCTGCACATGATGGATCATTCGAGGTTAATTCACCTGAGATTGCATATGGAATTCAAGTCATCCAAGTGACTGTGACTTTTGTGAAGGTGAAGATGCAGGCGTATGAACAGGGAGCTATCACAAGCCTGGTGTTGGTCCTCAGAGATCGGCATGTTGGAGTTTCATAGACTTGCACGGCCCCCAAACTCTAACCAACAGAGACAGTTCGATAGCCAATCGGAAAGCGTTTGCTTTGACTACCAAGACATCTTCAACCAACATACTTTTGCAATATTCATGCGAAATCCTGATTTATTTTAGTTCACAAGAACAGCAAAGCTACGTTTAGAGTCCTTCCGAATGTAACATACAGGAAGCACGGTGAGTACGTCACGATGCAAGTGACTAGTAATTGATGTAAATGTCGCCTGAGGTTTGTCTTACTGGGAAGAGGACTGGGAGAAAACGGTCCATAATGCACTATTATCCAGTGCTTGCCTCAGTGCTCCAGCGCCTAACTTTGTTGACCATCGACCAGTTTTTGCAAAGGCTATGTTTGTTATCAGGCCGAAAGTGACAAGAAGCCATCGCTTTAAACTTCCCTTTATCATATATGCAGCCACCTCTATTTTATCTTTGTTGCCAATGGTTGCTTAGCTTTCCTACACCGGCCTGTCAACCAAGGAGTAGCTAAAGCATGAGTTTCCACATCATGGTCCTTGTTGTGGAGTAACAGGAGAATAAGCGAATACCAAACTGTGGAGCATTGCTACGCTTCGACAATTTCTCAATGCTGTTGGACCTGACTGTCACCAGGATTTGTATCCTTGTAGCTTGATGCTGTGTGTTGAACCAACTGCATTCCGGGCAATCCCTTTCTAGGAAAGATATGTTGAGAATCCTGCCATCGAGATCGTTATTGTTGTCACTTAAATCGAAAAACAAGAAATTGTGACAAAAAAGACGCTTGGCCTTTGTAAATGTGCATAACAAACCACGAAGAACTCTCCCGTGTCTCAGATGATGAGGCTTCTTGGGATAGTCGTGAGGCTGATACGCACCAACCAGGGCGATGGTCCGTCTATCCATGAACTCAGACATGACGACAATGATCTTCGGTAGTTGTATAACGATGCAAAGGCCGCCGCAAAACAGAGACACGGAAAAGTATATCTAGGGATCTCCGTCGCAATGAAGGGTCGTAAACAAAGCACACTCTAAAGCATCACTCCTACATCTCTTAACACTGCCTACTCATCACAACAACAAAAACCACCAAACCTCAAGATGATTGACGCCATCGGAATTGTTAGCGGAGTTCTTGGTATCGTCGGATTCCTTCAAGACCAAATCCCACAGCCACCAACTGTGGAGGGCGCTGCTATCAGAATCAAGGCTGGAAGTGGCGGTGTCGATGATCAAGACTCTGTAAGTATCACATAGCCTCTCAAACAAGTCACTGACAACGATACACAGGGTGGTGAAATCACAGCTGCCTATGCCTGGGACGTGGATAACAGCTACCTCGGCAGAGGTGACGGTGGCTCTATGAAGCAGGGAGGCATAGTTGACACCATCATCGACTCCTTCTCTAATGGCGCTCGTGCCGAGTATGCCGGTATCTCAGTTGCCAGAGACGCTGTTTGTGTTGCCTGGATCAGTGTAAGACAGTTTGACAGTACTCCCGGTGGTGCTTGGACCGGTGATATAGGGTATGAGTGTGGTCAAGCCTGGTACGCCAACAAAGAGAAGGCGGGGTACTTGGACGAAGATAAGAAGGAGGACTATATCCCCAGATGCACTTGGCTTGATGCAAGTCTGAAGGAGGGTACCAAGAGTGCTTCTATGAAGTTTGACACGAGCGCGTATGGCGAAAAGGTCAAGGATACTATCGAAAATAAGGATGCTTGCGATTACACTCTTTGGGGCGAGGACGATGCTCCTATCAATGGTACGTCGACGAGATCATCTATGGACTGGAACGATAGTTAACATCTAGCAGGTGCTCCCGGTAAACGCGCCAACCGCCCACGCCGCCCTTGGATGGAAAACAAGCTTGTCGTCTCAGACCTGAAGCAGCACAAGGCAGAGGATCTATGCTCATCTGAGACATCCTGGGGTCCTGACTTTATCGGCACAGACGGACAGTTTTGCGACATGGGAACTAAGAAGTTGACACCTCTTTGCTCGACCAAGGATATTGATGGTTGCATCATGATTGATGACGACAACAAGACACTTACTAAGCGATCTCGAGTTGCAAAGCGCGAGGTCAATGTTACTCACAAGACTTACAAGGCTATCGACCACTGGGAATCAGGCAAATGAGTCCATTAGCTTCGAGGTATCTATTTAGTAGTGTCTTAGGTCTAGTCTTTCATCTTGGAATATTATTCAGAAATTAAGCCCGAGGCGACATGTTTCGGTAGATCCCCGGCCATCCGTGACGGGTTATGCCTCTATTTAACTCAATCCTTCGCATTGTTCACAAGAATCACATCCTCCCAATTACAATTCAAGTTTCTCATGACTACCACCTGCATCGAGTCTTGCCCTTCCTACTTTCTTCTATTAATGCCACGCCCATGCAAGACGCAGTGCGTCCCACCGAGCAAGCCGCTCGGAGCATGTATGCTCGGGGTTACCAAACGTGGCACACAATCTTTCAAAGCGCTTCCGAAGAGACACACTTGGTGACAGATTGTCTGCGACACTTGCGAACTGCCTTCCCCAACCAGCCCCATTTTCCAAGCAATGTTACTGTTGAAGAATTCTTCAGAAACACTGCCTTGGTCAAAGCGATTACTACCTGGCTCCCCACTCAAGACCCAGGGCATTTGCCGCCATTTGCAGGCGAAGCTGTTTTCAATATTGCGTGGGATAAGCCTACCAAAGTCATCCTGACTACAGACGCACGATGCTCCACGGCAACCCTGTCTGGTGTCTTCGGTGAACAAAGTCGTCACATTCCTGTGCTCCTCCAGGCTTGGGCATACATCCTTTCTGCAAGATGGGCTGAATTAATTCCTGGCGCACAAATATCGCAGCGAGACAAGCCCCATTTCAACAGAGACGTCAATAGCTCGCCACTACCACAAGCTTTCGCTACGATAAGCATTGTCGAAGTCAATGCAGACTCTGCGAGCTGGTGGAGTAGCATTTTATCCACCTCCGACGGCTGGGATGCAACGATCCCCAACACAAAAGGCGACCGTCTTTATTCGCCCTGGTCTACGACACTTACATCAGAGCACCCTTTTCAGGTCTTAACAGAAACCAAGACGTCAAAGTCGACATCAAATACCACCCCGACCTCCTCAACTACAGCATGTCGGTACTTGACCGACTACTGCATCAACCATAGCGTCGGCGATGACATAAGGCTGGCAGCTCTTGCAGCAGCTTTACTAATTCCGACCGCCAAATACGACGGCAGGTCTGTCGGACTATCGATTCCAGAGATAGTGTGCGATGAGCGCCGAGTAGATGAACAGCCTCTTGCAGCCTCGAGCTTCACCGAACTAGACCCCCTCCAGCTGGATAAACTACTGACACTCAGTTGCAACGCCAGAGCGACGAAGGCCCTTCTTACCAGCGTATTCTTCGAACCTGGCGTTGAAAGCAATATATGCGGAATGTGGTTGCGGGGCTCATTTGCATTTATCAACACAATCAAAAACACTCATCTTCTCTTGCGGACGCTGATCCAGCGCGATTCAAGTATTGGCTTTCTATGGATTGGCGCTTTTATAACAGGGGGTTATCAAAAAGCCCTTGGTGAAGGCCGCAGTGGTTGGTGGAAAATCGATCTTTGGGCAGCTGCTTGGACAGGCACTTTGATGTCGTTTGTTCAAGAACAAGTATCTCGCCCGACAGGAGGAGTAACCTCAATCTCACGGGCCGATGAATGTCGTCTGCTGTTCCTTTATCATGGCATGGATCATACCACCCCGCCGTTATTTCCCTTCCCACCATTCGGTTCTACTGCCTTAGATGACACGAACCTCGAGGTCCACGAACACTCGCTCTGTGAGCAAGGTCATACCCTCAGCTATGTTGGCTTGACTTGACGCTGCGAAGACGGCACAGAAGTCAAACAAGGACCTGATTTTCCTGTTGTTGCGACTGGGCGGAAGACTGGATCAGCTTTGAATAAAGGTTTAGAGCTTGATGTTGACTATGTTGACTATGACTCAGACGGTGATAACTCGGAAATGGTCACCAGAAATATCTTTACCTGGCTTCGTGGACAAGATGGGTTCCCAGTTGCGGAGAGAGAAATCCGTGAACACGAATGGATTGATAATCTAGATTCTGGTGACGATGAACCCATTGAGGGAGATGTACGTTCTACTGTTGGAGGGCGTCCCCATGGGTGGCTATTGAAAACGTCAACCCAAAGGTCTAATTCCATTTAAGGCCCCGGTCTATGTCAGGTACCTAGATAAAGCATTGACGAACAAACTTCAGCTAAAGAACAAAGCAATTATTATAGCCACAATCTGATATTGTGAACTTCTGAGGCATGGAAATCAGAATTAGTGAAAACTTGTAGTTATGCGGTTTCTCAATCGGTGTAGGGCTAATATGCTGTCCATGACGTACTGGATTTCATACTCCAGTCACATCTACTCAATAAATAGCTCATTTAATACTGCAATTGTCCCATCGACATTGGTCTTAGAATACTTAGAATCTATAAATTTGATGCTAATTGTGTCATCACGAAGGTGACTCGTGAGAGGCAATTGTAAGTGAGAGGACCAATAAAGGAACCGTGAAATGAACGGTGTTTGAATTTCAGTAGGGGCAGAATATATAGATACCTCCCTGAAACCCGAGTCCTTGCATGTCTCGAAGACGACATAGTCGTCTTTGAAAGAGTATCCCATGGTCTATGGCTGAACCTATGTTTATCGGGTCCAGACAGTTGAAGTACCAGCCCCGCCCTCATGCATATGCTCATGGCCACCGGCAGGGGGGGTCAACAGCGCCTGCTCCTCATCATGGTCACTGTGTGATTCCACTTGACCTTGACAATGCGGGCACGGTTGAGGTGAGCTTGACACAAATTCCCCCACGAGCTCCTTTACAATTTCCTTCATCCCATTTGTCCTAAACAGCACAACCAGCACTAGATAAAAATGAAGGAACATATTGAACATGAAAGGAGTTGAAGAGTAAGCTACCAAAAACGTCTCCGGAGTATCCTGCCACCTATTCTTCGTCCAGGTGAAGATAAGCGTTAAGAGCGATAGGGCACCCATCAATATATCGGCGACAAGACAATTTAATGGGTTGGTAATAGGTGTAGCGAAGGTTGCTTTGAGATGGGCACCTTGGCGGTGGAGGCGTTTCATGGTAAAGCCGAAGATGGCGGAGAAGAGAAGGAGGATGAATGTGAAGAAGGCCGTCGGTCGACCCATGATGCAGAACCGAACGAAGTTGAGGGGGAGACCAACGGCTGCTGAGAAGATGAGAAAGTCCCTGGCGGGATGGAAGACCGCCGCTGAGTTGATTGCCATGTTGTGCTGTTCTGTTCTTAATTGTGTATTCAGAGGTATAAATTATAATGTACTGCGATGAGATGCATTATTATCGGCAATGGTGGGATAATTGAATATTTATACCCATAGTCCCAGAAGACATTGACATGAATTGCCTTGATGATCTGCATCATCTCGAAGGATGAATGGCTGTGTCATGCGTGTCATCTTCTACTACATTCTCTGGGTACTCTCAAACAGAAGGCAAATCAATCGATCGGCATCTTCTAGGCAGTGATTCTGTTATCGATTAGAATCCTTCCAGGCAACAGCGTCAGCATCACAGTGTGCAGTTATCCTATATACCGTGGGCTTGCCCAATAGAAACTCCTACAATTTATAATGCATTAACAATTCCAAACCACCTACCTCTTTCCATTGGCTACTTAACGATAGCTACACCGAATCTGCCTGATCTTCACTGCATCTGCCCACCAGTGCGCCAGCCACAATACAAAGCCTCGCTCTATTTATAGGCGTTGAATACCTCTAACTTTGCTTTTTCACTGCTTGGCTGTCGTCCATGCCACTAATTCCTCGGGTCAAAACCAAAAAGTGCAGTCTCACCAAAGTCAAGAAGACATATGTTCCACCACAACCCCAGTCATCCGAAGTCCAGCTTCCTCCAAGTCTGCCTTGACGAGCCATGGCAAAGCCTACACCGCTAATGCCCGCCAAGTCAGATAGTAACAGTGAGAACTGCAAAATCCTCCAAACCGTAATGTCTTTCGAATATCGGGGAATAGCAGCGGACAGGTAAGCAACAGCCAATGCAAGACCGCCGCTCTGATGGAAGAGAAAGATTTGATCAGGGTCGTATTTCGAGTTGGGGGCCATTGAGGTCACTGCGCCAATTGGATCAAAGAAATTCAAATATGCTCCCCCGAGTGCAATAATAGGATCAATCCATTTGAAGAAGAAGGTGTAAAATTTAAAGGTTTTGCTGTCGATAGTCGACATTTCGCTTGTTGGAATTTGGGGGAAGTTGTTTAATGGATGTTCTGGCAAGAAAGTGGGTTCTTGAGTCTGTGGATAATCTGTTTGATTTAATATTTCTCTTGCTAGAGATGAGGTATTTGCGTAACTTATATGGAACGAGTACTGTGATTGATTTCTTGGGATGTAAGCTTCAGGAAAGTAGTAAATAGTCCGTCGGATCAATTATAGTGATTTGGACATTCGGTCATTTCCAAAAGTCCGTCCATTCCGTAAGATTTTGGTTTAGCGCCATGGAGGGATTTGGCAGTCACTAGACCCAGTTGTAACTAGCTTTGTGGAGCCTTCATGATTTATGCTTATGCTGTGGACACCTATTGGGTTATTTTTGCTTTGCCCAGTAATGTCCAATTCACCCTTCATTCCCATTTTGTCCCGTTTCTTCTACCTTCCGCTATGCTATCACGTTCTGCTGTATCTTCAAGAAATCAAATAAGAAAAGAACATAATAATACATAAAAGCAGTAGTAGTCACCATGCAATACTATAGGGAGCAGTAGATCTTGCGGAGTCGATACATATTTGAAACTTCCATCCTTAGCTATATCCGCACGCTCAACAGGGAGCTCGCTGTTTCGCAACAAGACCTTAAGAAGTGCAAGAAATCCTTCCAAGATCTATCTCACATTTGTAACGCCACCAACTCCGCTCTGATGGCCTACTGCGTTATTATAGCAAAACAAGCATGTTTTAGTACGTTGTAGGGTAAGATAAAAACTAAACGAATCGAAGGTTCCCAAGGGACTGTGGAACATACATCACCGTTTCAACAGCACGATTTGCTAATGCTTGAAGGTGCTCATCTGTATGCGGCCAGCTGTCTTGTAGTCTGCCACTGTCTGTCTCCTTCTCAGCTGTGCCATACGCCTCGCGTATGCCCGGATGCGTAAGGTTGTTCACGGGTAGGAGAAGAAGGCGCAGAAGTACGATGTTTCGTGAGTAACCCTGTATTAGGCATAGTTTGGCGTCAGCTTCCACGACTTCTTAAAGCAGGATGTTGACAACTGTGGAATCGCTGCTTCAACTCCTAACCTTTTCACCAAAGATCCACACACCATATCTACGCGGTTCCACAAAGGCTCAACCTTGCTTGACTACTTCCGCCTCAGATGGTTAGCGTCGAGCTCGCATTCGCCCCACATGAGACCCACGACACAATTGCCCCTGCATTTACCTAAAAGCATTTGCTATAACAACCAGAGGATCAAGCCGCTACCCTGCTCAGCCACGTTCACATCAGCCAAAATTCCACCATTGCGAGATAACGTGACGCATTGAGCAAGTAGCCAAGAAACAATGGCACGCCAAGGTACTGAGAAGAGACGAACTGGGTGTGTGACCTGCAAGTAAGTGAGCCCCATCTCTGTCGCAGATGATGAAGATGGGTGTTAATGTTTTCAGGAAACGGCGGGTCAAGTGCGATGAAGCGCGCCCCGTCTGCAAGCGTTGCCATATCGGCGACCGATCATGCGTCTATCTCGAACCCCCCGTAGGCTCATATTCCTGGCAGCATTTGCTACAAGCTAAGCCGTCCATCTTACCGCCTCCTACCGGCACTGTATCTCAAAACTACGGTCGAAGTTTGGACTACTTTCGTTGGGTGGTGGCGCCAGCCCTCAATTCGCAGCTTGGTAACACGTTCTGGATAGAGCCCGTAATGCAGCTTATGATGAATGAAGAGGCGGCATTGCATGGGATTCTGGCTATTAGTATGCTCTACGAGGGCTTCGAACCGGGCTGGAAGAATGGACTGCACAATGAAACAGCGCTCAACCATTATAACCATGCTATGCGACTCGTTGCAACCAAAGAGTTGCAGGACAGCATTATCCTTGTTACATCGGTGCTTTTCACTTGCATCGAGTTTCTTCTTGGAAATAAAGAAGCTGCGATAACGCATTGCAGATATGGTATCCTGATGTCAAGATCGAGCGTCGCTCAAGATCGGACAGTGTGTGCGATGCTTCGCCATCTCAGCATTTTTCCGTACTTTTTCTCGACGGGCAAAATTCCTCTTCCTGCTAATGGGCCGTGTAACTTTCGATTTGAAAACGCATTAGGTGCAGCGTTTGAGATGGACGAGCTCATGGGTCGAGCAATCAGACTGGTACGGTCATTAGACGCCTACAGACTGGGAGCCGATCCTGGACCTGTGTCGGTTGGTACGTGGAAGGTACGAGAGGTGCTGTTACAAGATCTTACTGCATGGAAAGTTGCCTTCACGGCGCTTTCTCGTCATCCAATCGAACCTACCAACTGTAGGTCCCTACTGCTGATAAGGCACCTCGTTTGCTGGATATGGGTCAATATCGCGCCAGAAAGAGATGAGAGGGCAAGTGATGCCTTCAGCGAAGAGTTTGCACAGATTGTTGGCTTGGCGAACAGGCCTTCTGAGGACGTATTGAGGCCGAAATTCACGTTTGAGATGGGAATAGCGCCGCTTTTACATTTCGTGGTCATTAAGTGTCGCCATCTGCAAATACGGTTGGAAGCGTTAGAACACATTCGAACGATGGGAAATGCGAGGGAATCACTGTGGGATACAGCAACGATGTACGCTATCGGGAAATGCCTCATTGAGAAGGAACATGGTATTCTTGTCACAATAGGGATGTCCGTGAAGGATAACGAACTCCCCACGGACGATAGCAGGGTTCGAGACTCATATGTCGAGGATGTTGTATCTGAGGATATCGATGAGCACGGAGAGGTAACCCTTCGACGAAAGATCTACTTGTTTGTTTGTGAAGGAGCGGCCGTTGTGAAAAAGGCACACTGGTTAACGCGGACGGTCTCCGGACATGGCCAATCCTAAAAATGAATTACAAAATGTGACAGGATCCAGCATACCTGGCACAAGGTCGTTTAGTGGGTCCATTTCAAGGATTTGAGATTTATTGACCATGGCGTATTTGACAAGGAATGTCGCATCTATGAGTTGCGAATGGTATTGGCCACGGGTGAGTAATAAACGGTTCTATCGTTTCGCAGTCTCCTCATGGCAAGAGTGGGGCGAGTGCGAGGTCTCGAATGAGATTAGACGTCTCTAGCGAGGCTATGCCAAACGAAATTCCACAATTATCGTCGCGCTTAGGTATCTTGTGGGAAACTTGCCCATTCATGTGTCAATTATAAAAATGGTTCCTAGGCCGCCAAACTACCGATAACCTTGAACTAACTCGTTCATTATATTCCTCATTCCTTCCTGGTCACTTATTTTACTGTTCCGGTCCTTCTTCTCTTGAAAGACTCTGGTGATAACCTAACCTCAATATCATGAAGCCCAGGCCATCCATCTTCAGCGCTCTCTGTGCTCTCATAGCTTTTGCAGAGCAGGGACAAGTCCCTTCAGGGGCTGGTCTTGCCGGCCCAGCATTCCCCGCGCCAAAGCTTCTTCGAGGAAGTCAATTACTTTACTCGGCAGCCAACGCTTTTAACGATTCCATCGCCAACTCCACCATCATCCAAGCCAATGAGACGGCATGGGCTGTTGCTGTCTTCTCCACGAGTGACAATGAGCCTTTATACGAAAGATACTTCACTCCGGAATACGATGTCGGGGTACCTGAGGTCAACAAAGACTCCGTGTTCCGCCTTGCGAGCGTGTCGAAGGTTTTCAGTGTCTGGTCATTCCTTGTAGAAGTGGGAGATGAACATTTCAACGACCCCCTCACGAAATATGTCCCTGAGCTTGCCATAGTTGATAACACTTCAACAGCGGGAGTAGTGTACGATGACATCGATCAAGTCCGTTGGGGCGAGGTCACACTTGGGCAGCTTGCTAGCCACTTAGCTGGTATCCCACGCGATCGTGAGTCGCCACCACCCTATTGAAGTCTACTGTTGACCATTTTTAGCCGCTCAAACGGATATGTCGGCCGAATTGGTGCCTAAAAAGGCCATGGCACTCGGGCTACCTCGTCTCAATGAGGACGAGATTCCCCAATGCGGAGTCACGGGCCTGCTTCGCCCATGCAGCCGTAGCGGTAGGACTAACAAGATATTTCGTCGGAAGCTATGGACTAACACCTACAGAAATGATATCGCAACTGCTGAAGCAGCACCCGGTCTTTCCAACAGGACATTCCCCAGCCTACACAAACGTCGCCTATGCACTTCTCGGCTTTGCACAGGAAGCCATCACTGGCACACCCGTCAGCGAAGCCATTACCAACAACATTCTCTCGGCCCTCAACATGACATCCAGTACCTTCTCAAGAAAGCCTGATGTTGGAGGAGTAAAACCAGGCAATGAATCGGTCGTCGGCTGGGACTGGGATATGGGGCCTATCAGTCCCGCCGGTTCCTTGTACTCCTCGACAGCAGATATGGTCAAAGCCGGGCGGGCCATCCTGGGATCAAGGACCATGACGCCAGGGCAGACCCGAAGATGGCTCAAGCCGATGAGCCAAACTGGCGTTCTCGGATCAGCGGTCGGGGCACCGTGGGAGATCCGACATCTCATGATCGATGGACGTCTGACGCAACTTTACACGAAACAAGGCGACACGGGCGGCTACCGTTCAGCACTTATATTGTCGCCCGAGCATGGTATTGGAGCCGTCGTATTCTCTGCTGGACCAATTGGTTCCAATTCTGGACCTGTCAGGGAGACATTGATGAACGCCGTAGGAAAAGCGTTTCTTCCAATGGCCGAGACGCAGGCTCGCATCGAGGCGCAAGACAAGTTTGCCGGGTCTTTTACAGACGAGACAACGAACAGTTCCGTAATAATCGAGGTTGATCAAGCTATCGCAGGCCTGGTGGTGAAACATCTTTCGTCACAAGGCGTCGAGGTCATTGGACCAAGCAGCCCATTTGTTCAAATCTATGGCGCTGGACGGTCTGCTCGTCTCTTCCCCACCAATTTGAAGACTATACGAAAGAAAGAGGATGGAAAGGGTACGTACGAATCACGATTGGGGTTTCGGGCGACCTTCTTTAATGCTACAGGCATGGTGAATGAGGTACAGGACCCGGGTTTGATGCAGTGGACCTCGCTAGGGGCACCGACATATGGAGCGAGGACGTTGGATGACTGGGTGTTCGAAATAGAAGAAGATGGGAAAGCGAAATCCGTTAATGTGAGAATGCTAAGGCTTAGCATGCAACGCGAGCCTTAGGCTTTTTTATTAGAATGCGCGAGAAATGTTCTGCAAGGCCTGCGTTGCTGGGCTGCACGACGGCGGTCAAGGGCGAGAACTTCCACGTATGACCGATATTCTCAATGCCTTCCCAGATCCAAGCATGATCCAGGTTCCTCAGCTTCTCGGGTATGTCCACAACAAAGACACCAAGCAGATTCTGGGCTTTGTTCGAGAGTGGATTCCTGGACATAGACTTGACGATGTAGATGTCAGACCAGAGAAAAGGCAGAAATGGATATCACAGATTTCTCAGACTATTGAACGTCTTCACGAACATGGAATAATCTGGGGCGATGGAAAGCATAACAATATTGTCATCGATGAGAAGGATGATGCTTGGTTAATTGACTTTGGGGGGCAGTACTACAAAGGGTTGGGTAGATGAGGAGCTAGCTGACACGATAGAGGGAGACAAGCAGGCTCTGGCTAAGATTGTGGAATTTTTAAGTCAGACGTCTTAACTGTCGCATCGATGTTTGAGTTCGAGCCGCTGTCGGTCCTACGGGCTATTTTAGCTATTAGACACTGTGCTATTTGTTATGCAATAAAATGTGACGTATAGCCTATCCACATATTGCTTATGTGCTGCCTCCGCCGTCGTTTTTCCTTATTAAGGAATTGTGATAAGCATTCAAAATTGATGAACGGCGATTGGGCATTAGGCAGTGCAATAACGACAGTACAATCAATAATCTACTGTCGTGTTGCACCATGTGCCGATGCAATAATGGTTGGTGGAGTGGCTTCATGCCAACCAGTGCATCATGTATTTTCAAGCCACATTCAGTAAAGCCCCGCATGGTGTCGTAGCGCCACTTTCCATCGACTATGCTACCGGCTACTAACCCAGTTCTCAAGGTTGCTCAATCTTGCAGTGCGGTTTCTATTATGACCGAGTATTACTTCAAGGGCTTGCTAGAGGAATGTTGGTCACGAAAAACCCTTTTTGAGTAGGAGTTACTTTCATGCAGATTGCTTGAGGCTCCGGCTAGTGGAAAGTGGTATAGCCGTGGCACTGATGCGTTGTCACCCACTTTCCAAATGAGGTTGAAACGGGTGTCACATTTACACTGTCATTGTTGCACTGCCTCAGCGTCGGTAAGCCCTGAACCAACACAGGCCGCCACTTTCAAACCGCTGTCACACCGGTCGGGATTTGAGCCTCAACTGCGATTGGGATTGGACGGTGATTAGGGACAGGTGGGACAGCCTTATGTCCCTGCTAATCCATTCAGTGATCAGGCTGTACTAGTGTGCAAGGTATAAGAGAAATTACCGCCGTACCAATGCTATTCCTTCATCCTCTCTGCCCTCGAACCACGTAGAAATACGCAGACCTCGCTCAAATCGCAGTCGACGTTCCCAATCATCACATTTACCAGACAAGAAAGCCTGCTCTTGCAATACGCAATATCTACCAATGGCCGAAAGCCCTGGCGAAAGTGTGTCGGGAAGCTCCGAAGTTTGCAGGACCTTTACTAGGAGCGATCCAATTCTCGTTGAAGAGTCAAGCCCACGAGAGCCATACCTCTCATTTGCCATAGGACCTCATCCACTACGACGCCTCGTCATTACAATATGGTCTCATGACCAAGGTTTGAACTCTTATCCTCATCTATAAACGCCCGCCCCTGACGGCTACCAGGCTGGTGCGATAGTCAGTACGAGTCCGATCAGCTCTACGAGAACTCACATACATGGTTTGCCCTCGGAATTGTTCCGGAAAGCTCCAATCCCTCTCGCCCCCCAGATGAGCCATATCTATGCGAGATTCAGAGGAACGTTCGTGCATCCGCTAAGACAAAGTGCCATATCCTCGAATGGAGGTTGAACAAGCCATTTGAAGGAGATCAATCGGATGCAAACGAAGGACAAGGATGGCTGGAGTCGATCTCGAGGGGACTGTGTACAGAGGTCGGCGTGTTTCCTCTTGCAAGATACCCAGGCTGGGTAAACGTGGTATATCAGGTTAAAGTAGAATTGTACGACGATACCAACACAGCACTGTTACCAGCAACAGACCGAGCACCCAAGAAAGGTGCGTCTCGCTTGGATCGGGGAATTACCTGTGATCAAAAGAGAGGGCCAACCGAGGAGTTGACGAGATCCATCGAAGCAACTCAGAGGGTTATCGAAGCGATACCTGACGACCATCCGGATCGTGCTGACTACTTGAGCAATCTTGGGGCCTGGCTGAGCAGGCGATACGATCTCACACGTTCAATGGACGACTTGACAAAATCAATTGACGTAGCTGAAGAAGCTATCAAGGTGGCACCTGCTGATCACCCCAACCTCGCCACATATTTAAGCAATCTTGGATACTGGCTTGATAGGCGGTTTGAACGAGACCAGCTAATTGATGACCTATCGAGATCAATCGAAGTAACAGAGAAAGCGGTCGATGTGACACCTGATGATCACCCACAACTTATACAATACTCAAACGACCTTGCAGTCAATCTACACCGCCGATATGAGCATACACGGTCGGTTGAAGATCTTACGAGAGCGATCGAAATATGCCAGAAAGCCGCCGAGGCTGCCTCTGATGATCATCCAGGCCGTGCTAGAATTCTGGACAATTTTGGCAACAGTTTAGGGATCAGATACAGAGAAACTGGACAAATCAATGACCTAACGAGTGCAATTGAAGTGTTTGAAAGAGTGGTCCAAGCGATGCCCGTCGGGCACCCAGACTTCCCCAGTTGTTCGAGCCACCTTGGCGCTTGGCTTGGCGTTCGCTTCGAGGCGACAGGCTCTATCGCTGACCTGGAAAGATCGATCGAACTCATCGAAAACGCTATCGAATACACACCCGCCAGTGATGACATACGCCTTGCAATGTATTTGAGCAACCTCGGACTCTGCTTAGGCCGTCGGTTTGAACAGAGACATTCAACGAATGACCTAAATAGGTCAATTGAAGTGATAGAACGAGCTATCGCAAGCATTCCCGAGGATCATCCCGGCCTCGCTGCCACGTATAACAACCTGGGAAAGTGGCTCAGCCACAAGTCCGACCAAGACAGCCTCAACAGAGCGATCGAAGTTAGTCAGAAAGCCGTCGAAACGACCGCTGATAATCACCCAAGCTTTGCTATCTATTTGGGTACTCTTAGCCAAGCACTTAGCAAGCGGTTTGAGCAGACAGGGTCTGTCGATGACCTCACAAGAGCAATCGAGTTAATCCAGGAAGCAGTCGAAGCTACGCCCAATAGCCACTCAAACCTTGCTACACTATTCAGCAATCTTGCCAGTTGTTTAGGTAGACGCCATGAGCTGATGGGGTTAGCGGATGACCTTACAAGAGCAATCGAAGCGGCTGAGAAAGCCGTTGAAGCAACTCCCCAAGGTCATACAACCCTTGCTCAAAAGTTAAGCAACCTTGGTATCCAGTTAGGTATGCGGTATGAGCGCACAGGAGTGATACATGACCTGATAAGGTCAATTGAAGTATCCGAACAAGCCGTAGAAACGTCCGATTATGCCGGCCTCGCTTTGTGTTTGAGCAATCTCGGGAATAGGCTAGTTGATCGGTATAAACGGACAGGGTCGATGGATGATCTCATGCTCGCCACTGAAGAGGCTCAGGAGGCTGTTGAAGCGGCACGTGATGACGGAAATCTTGCCAGTTCTTTGATGAATCTGGGAAGTAGGATATTTGAGGCGTACGACCTAACAGGGTCAATGGGCGACCTAACGAGAGCAATTGAAGCGGCCCAAAAAGCCGTGGGAGCAACCCATCACAACCACATACATTTTGCCAAGTATCTCACCAATCTTGGAAACATGCTAGGTCGCCGGTATGTACACACGCTTGAGAAAACAGACCAAGATGCTCAGCTCTCAGCGTATGTCGGAGCTTGGCATTGTACAACGTCTCCGCCATCTGATCGCATCCGCTCAGCTGACTTTGCTGCCGACATTTATGCGTCGAGAGCAGAGTGGGACAAGGCATACACTTTAATGCGGGAGGCAGTGCTTCTGTTGCCCAAAGTCAGCCAGAGGTCTCTGAAACAGTCTGACATGCAGAACATGCTCAGTCCCATGTCTGCTCTTGCAACAGAAGCCGCTGCAATAGCTCTCGATGCTGGAAGACCCGCATTTGAGGTACTATCCATCCTCGAACTGGGCCGCGGAGTTATCGCTGGTCTCCTGATCGATAGTCGCGGCGATCTTTCGGATCTAAGCGCGATACATCCATTACTGGCCGACAGATTCAACGCTCTTCGAAACGAACTGGACTCACCCTCAAATATCGGCGGTTCGATGGCTCAACTTTCGATAGTCAATCGAGACTCCCCTTCACAAAATATCCCTTCCATGGTTGAGTTATCAACGGTCAACCGACGGCACCAAGCTAGTCGTGAATTCGAGGAACTCATCGGACGGATTCGCTCCCAAGAGGGATTTCACGACTTTTTTCAACCGCCACCAGTTGATAGTCTCATGTCGACAGCGGAATCGGGCCCAATTGTGGCAATCAATGTCACTCAGTACCGATGCGATGCAATCCTTGTGGATCGCCACATAGTCCGACAGTTAGAACTTCCCGGTTTAACGCTTGAAGAGGTTGATAGGTACGTCAGGGACATTCGCGACTCTAAGCAAACTCCTTGGCCTCTTCTTAAATGGCTCTGGACAACTATTTGCAGACCTTGTCTCGACGCACTTGGATTCACGGAGCCTGTGGGCGACGGGCAGTGGCCGCATGTTTGGTGGGTTCCTACAGGTCCTCTGAGTCAGTTGCCTCTTCATGCAGCGGGTGTTTACACACCAGGATCAAAGGAAACAGTTCTTGATAGAGTGGTATCGTCATATGCCTCATCTTTCAAGGCGTTGCAACATGGGCGCCGGCGAAGGACGGGAATGAACGATGACCACACGGCACAGAATGATGCCGTTCTTGTCGCGATGGAACAAACTAACGGACAGACGTCTCTTCCTTACGCACGGAAAGAGATCGATAAGATCAAAGCGCTATGCCCATCGCTTCACTTGAATGCAACAACGCCTCCCCGGCGAAAGGCCGACATCTTGAAACATCTTCAAAACTGCAGAGTGCTGCACTTTGCAGGACACGGACAGTCCAGGACAGATCCTTCTAAAAGCTGTCTTGTCTTGGACGACTGGAAGACGAATCCCCTGACTGTCGGTGACCTTCGCGAGAGCTGGCTCCAGGAGAGCCCAGCTTTCCTTGCCTACTTGTCCGCCTGCTCCACTGGGAGCAACCAAAGAGAAGGTCTTTCAGACGAGGCTATCCACTTCGTTAGTGCTTTTCAACTAGCTGGTTTCCGGCATGTTGTCGGGACCCTGTGGGAAGTATCAGATCCGCATTGTGTCGATGTGGCTATTGTGTTATATGAGACCTTATGTGATGAAGGCATGACGGACCAAGCTGTCAGCCATGGTCTTCATCGGGCGATCCGGAAACTGCGTGATGACAGTTTCCGGGAGGGAAGTAAGAGGGACATTGTGCTTGTAGGGGAAGACGAAGAGCCAGCGCCAGGATCGAGTGTCAACACGTTTTGGATCCCATACATTCACTACGGTGCCTGAATTAATGGTGTTGTTCAGGCGCGCCCAGGATAGAGCTTTCTGACCAAATTTACGCTTTCTTTAAAATATGGTAATTCAAAACGTCTTACGTTGACACGTGATTAGTCCTCTGTTCAATCATCTTGAACGTCAGACAAGTCAAATGAGGCCGCTTCCACTGTGGTGTACCTTGGTAGTATAAATCCCATCACTGGCTGTGAACGGCCCCTCATTGTTATTTAATTGTTAATTCTGTATTTTAGAAGCTATACTGTGAGTTTAGGGTAACTGTTCTGATAAAAAGCAAATGTAGTGGGTTAACTTAATTGGTTTCTTGCTAAATGGTATACGTAGCGAAATTAGGACGACTTTCTTCAACGATCCCCATTCAGGGCGAGTGAAAAGCTATAATGCAAAAGTTTGTCAACAAAGATACAATCATCATGGAGGCCGTATAAATTCCAACCTCAATGCACTACGATAGACCTATACACAAGTCCTAGATACTCACATCATTATAGGACAAAACAGGCGACAAAAACGGGTCTATGCAGGCGAAAAGGCTACGCCTCAATAGGCTTGCCGGTGCAACTGCTACGTGACATCCTTTCTTGGAATACTATGAGACTCGTATTCTTACGTTCCGAAAAAGATGGTTTACCTTTTTGTGTCTCATACTATGGAATCTGAATATCGATATCGTAGGATTCCGAACTTGTAAAAATATATGAAAACCTGATCCCATTTGGCTTACTGACTGAGATTTGTGGGGTCTACAGAATTCGCGTGATTTATTTACCCCGCATAACTTCACAATTCGTGCCTAAGCAAAGATCAGAATACTGCCAACTACCAAAACCACAATATAAGCTCAATTTGACTCCTATTTCCCATTCAGTCCATTGACAAAGCCATGGTATACTAGCTTTGTTACGCAAGAACCATTTTGCCATGGGAGATCCGTTGAGCGTTGCCTCAGGAGTGATTGCTATTGTCACAGCAACTCTGCAATCTAGCAAACTACTCTACGAAACGATCCAGAGTTTTCGTAATCACCAAACTGCAGTTTCTGATCTCGTTCGTGAGCTCAAATCTCTTGAATCAGTTCTTCGGTCGCTTCAGGATCATGTACGCACCGATGACAGAGCGTTCTTACCGCTCAAATTTCCCCTTATCCAATGCCGACAGGCATGCGCAGAGTTCCATGCCCTCGTCGAGCAGAACAGCAGGCGCTCCCGGGACAAGGCAAGAACAAGCTTTAGAGACTGGGCCAAGTTGATGTACATGAACGGAGATATAGTCTCCTTCAAAGAGCTTTTGGCTGGTTACAAAGCTACTATCAACATAGCGCTAGCTGATGCCAACCTGTCAGTTACTTATCCTCACTGCGAATTTCTCTAACTCGTTTGTAGGCGTTCCTCCAAAGTTACTCTTGAAGTACTAAATGACTATAAGGACCTAATATGTGACACAAAGCTTGATTTGGAAAAGCATCTCAAGGATATTGACACGAAATTGCACGATATAATGACCCGAGGCACAACAACCGAGACTGACGAGGCCCGGACCAATTTACAAAGGTTCGAGAACGAGAAAGAAAGTACTGAACGGTGTCTTGCTTATTTGAGGCGTGTCCTGGACGAGATTGACGGGATGCATTTCCAAACTGTTCCCGCTGAGAATACTTCGCATGCCGCTGCATTATCTATCTCTACGCAGAACGTGACAGTCGCTGATTCCCTAACGATTTCTACTCTCAAAACATGCAGCTTCAATCTCGCGAACACCATTGATCGGCTTGAATCTCACCGTGGAGATACCGAAGAAAACCTCCGGCTCAGATCTTCGTTGCAAACTCAGAATTCAGAGATTGATCCTGATGCAAATCGCGAGATGCTTCAGAATGAGTTGGAAAGCACAAGGCAATGCTTAAGTGTTTGCGACCGGGCATCGGAATGGGCATCGTCAGGCAGGGTCCACGTCGTGGAAGACATTCGCGTCGGGAACGACGGGAAGCAGATATGCGTGTCTACTTTGGGAGATCTATTCAATATCAAGGGAGCTAGGGCCGGTAACAGAGGCTTTCAGTTTTTCGGGTCCGTTTCAGAGAGGAGTCTTAACGAAATTTTAAGATCCCAAAATCAGCACCAATATGCACGCAACGAAAGCGAAGTAGACGAGATCTGCGTGAGCGGAGGGGATACGCGCTCAATAACATAGCCAATTTGCATCATTTCCTTTCAGATCTCATTGCCCTTATTCCTGGCGAGTTCCATTAAGAGATTGCCCTGCTCCGTGGGTTGCCGCAAAGCGTGATGACCCAGAATATCCAGATGCCTGTCGGGTTGTAATGACTTGGCGCTGATTCAAGATTTTGGTCAACTCCTGAACTGAGCTGTCCTCCCAAGAGCCGATGACCTGATAAGAGTTGTCCGCAGCTCCGACGTCTTTTGCGTCATAGAGATGGTCTTTTGTCGATACCAAGAGCTGCACGCTGTTCTCTCCGACCTTTATCCCATCCAAACGATGCGTTGGGCGGATGGCGGATTCCTGTGCATCTTGTGGCGGGATAGGTGTATCTGCTTCCACAGGAGTAGACATTTTGTGGTATTGAACTGTGAAATAGTGATGTGATGAGCTTGATAAAAGTAGTGATAGTGTATGAGGGAAATTTGGAAAAACTACCCCGCTAAGAATGAGTTGGCGAATGGGGCACGTATTCTCGGCTGACAAGGCGCGTATTCTGCCTGTAAGATTAAAGGTTTATAGTGGAGAAAAACTTTAAAGATACAGGGTCAATAGAACAAGATGCAATTCAAACAAATTTAGAAAAAGGCTAACTATAGAAGTTAATAAGACAATCTTAGTATTATACTACTACTTAGGTTGATGCAGTTATGTAATTGTTAATTCTATCTTAGAAACTGGACTGTGAGTTTAGGGTAACTGTCCCAATAAAAAGTAAATGCAGTAGGTTAATTGGCTCCTCCCTTAAGTATTAGCGTCTTTACTACTGCAAGTTATATACAGACCGTAATTACGTTAGTCGTCTTGAACAATCCCATTTGGGTGAATGATGATAAGGGTATATTTCACCAAGTGATCAGTATCACAATTGCGCAGCGATTGACATCCAAATCAGTCCAGGGCGAATGGTTTAGTGGTATAATACTCCCTTAGCATGTTCTCTACGAGCACAAATTTGGGAGTGGTCCAGGGTTCGATTCC